>JAVSBS010021990.1:60934-80720 GCA_033124195.1 Coracias cyanogaster
AGTCGTTAGTTTTCTAGTAACCTATGGGAAAAAATTCCATAGGTAAAGAGGAACAAAGGGGAAGAACACCCAACCCCCAACAGTTTGAGAGTGCTCTGCTCATTTAACATCTATGTTTTTTTCCTCTCCATAAAAGTATTTATGGTAGCAGAATTTGTAATAGGTGTCTTTTGCTGTAGAGTTCAGATTAAAATTCCTCCTAAGGCTAAATTTAATGAGACTTCCGATGTGATAATGGGTTTATGTAATTTCTTAACAGTTGCTGCTTTTCTTGCGGTTGTGATGTATAAAAATATACTTGTACCTTGTACCGATTCAATATGAAATGCATATACTGTTGAGGTGCAGGTAAGGGATCATGGCAGTTCTTGTATCTGCAGCTTCTTTCTGGGAGCACAGTATGATACACAAACATTTTGAATTTATAATCCATAACTTACAGTTAGCTATATAGTGCACATGGCTGTAACTATATTCTATTTTATGTTGGTGAAAAAGATCAGTATGATTTTTGAAAATTTGAAGTTCTATTTCTTATCTTCAGTTCTTTATTTGTGTTTAATACCAGACGGTATATAAAAACTGCTTAAATCAAAATGTTGAGAGATCTGTCCTGTCTGGTTTTGGGGGAAATGCCTTATATAAATAGTATGTGCAAAAGAGAACATATACCTCCCATAAATGTGCCGTTAAATTCCACAAAAAGTTAGCTCCTGTGGCTGTTGGTGATAGGAGGAGGGTCCTGCCACAGGTTCCATGATCTGTCCCCATTACTCTGTGTTGATCCCGACAGATTTCAGTGGTGGTGATAAAGCAAAACAGAGTACCAGATCATGCTGATAAGGAATTCTTGTTGGTTTGTAGTCAGTATGGCCACCGATAACTACACAGTTGACAATGTTCAGCTTTATTTCTGTGCATTAATAGGATTTATTAAAATAAAATAAATTCTAGAATGCCATTTTATTGTTTGGTTTTTCTTTTTTTAAACTTTTAAATTTATTTTCAGAAATCACCGAGCTGCGCCTACAGAGTGCTCAAGATGCAGCACGTCAAGTTGAAATGAAGGTGGCTGAGCAAGTGTCTGTGCTGGATGAAGAGCACAAAGCTAAGCTCTCTCTCATCCACTTTGAGAAACAGCATATTGCAGAGCTTTTAGAAGAAATAGAGCAATTAAAGGACGAGATTGCTAAACAAAAAGACTTTTCTGTGCAGAATGAAAAGCATTTGAAAGAGGAAATGGAAAAGGTAATTCATATTACAGTACTGTTTTGTATAGAGTTGAGCAAGCTCAGATCTGTTGGGAAGGCCTAGGAAGATAGAAGCAGTGCTTATTTTAAAATTACCCTGGTTTAGTGATAGTAGCTTCAGCTTTAAATGGACTTGCATGGATACACACATATTGGAATAAGTTCAGAGCAGTTTAATGTTAAACACTTAGTTTCTTTGCAGGTGAGCTTTTCTTTAAGAGTGTAGGTAGTGTGGGAAGGCAGATACTTCAAACGTTGATCCAGTCCATCTTTAATAATGATGCAGGTCAAGCTATACTACTCCAGTACAGGCATGTACAAAATAATCATAGAATGCATTAGTTTGGAAGGGACCTTCAAAGGTCATCTAGTCCAATCCCCAAGGTTGGACTATCCTGAAGGTTCTTATCCTGAACATCTCCCTGCAGCACATCATAGTGTCCCGGTGCAAAAGTAACATGGTACACTTGCATAGTGTGATGTGTCATGTGGCAATGGAGAATTCAGCAGAAAGCATTGTGGCAGATGGAAGAAGGCCCTCAGTTGAACAGGATGCCTCTAAGAAATTCCAATTTTTTGATAGAAACTATCTAGTTTTTATAGTTTTTTCTGCCTTTTGAAGCAAATAACCAGAAATAATTTTTCAGACCATTTTTTGAGGGAAGAAGAGAGAACTGGGCAACAAATTTCTGCTTTTGCTTTGCTTTGATATAGCTCTTATATCTTGATTGTCAAAGACCTGGAGTTGAGAGAATCGTATCTGGCACCTTTCCTCTTACCTCTTAAATCAGCTGTCCCATCTGAGGATAAACTTAGATTGAATGTTAATTCACTGCTTGATTTGTTCCAATATTTGAATTCTTATGAGAATTTGATGGATGAAGCTCTTATTTCTCAAGTCTCCTTTCCTCCTTTTTTTAATGAGAGATGGGTATGTGTATCCTTTTCCAGACTTGAAAACTGATGAAGGCCAGAGAAAACAGTTGTAGACTGTTTATAGATAACATGGAGACTCAGCTGAAGCTTCTACTAGTGAACCTTTCAGTACTCTTACTACCTGCAGTGTCTTGTTTGTGACACTGCTGGCTGATAAGCATATAAAGAGTGCAGTGTTTGAAATGAGGCTGTCCCACATACCAATCCTATGTCTGGAAATACATACTTTGTTTGCCTTCAGGTCTCTCTGTCTCAGTGAACCTCCTATGAATTTCTTCAATTGCCTCTCTAGTTCCAGTGCCTCCCACAGAAGTTTTCATGGATTGTATATTAGGCAAAGCCCCCAGATTTTGATTTTCTTTTCTACCTCTTCATTTAGGTTGTAACATAATTTCCATAGTTTACTATTTATTTGTTTAGTGTATTTTAAAGTTGGGGGCGTTTTTTTGCCTTCTGTCATTGAGAAATCATTTGGTGCTTTGGCTTCTGTTTTTATGCTACCTGCTTTTTAATGTTGCTTTTATGCTACATTGTCCTGGTAATTGCCAGGACCAACAGAAAGAACACAGGTAGCACCAAAAGGCTCAGGCTTATTTTACTGTCCACTTAAAGATGATACAGAAATAAAACAATCTGGTTAGTCAGAGAAGATAAACATATTATACTTCAGCTTTAAGCAGCAGCAGGAATAAGCAGGGTAATCACCTAATCATTACTACACAGAAGTAACTATAGTGATTGAGAGACACATCATTAATTGCCCTATTAATACACTACCATCATCCAGACCCGCAGTTGCTGGGAAGCCCCAGTTACAGCAAAGGTTTGGAGAACCTTTTCCTGGCAAGGCCTGCGCAGTGCATCTACTTGTAGGTGAGGCTGATGAAGTTCGCTGCAAGCGGGGTCCGGTTTTACACCATTCAATGAAGAACTCCTGGTCGGCTAAGCAACCTTAAAAATAACTTCAAGAGCGGGACACCTGGCATCTTTCCCCCTTATTGGGTTCTGTCCAAGCTTGGCCAAGCCCATGAAGGAACTTGAAAAGGGGATATCTCTATCTGTTTGGGTTTTAATCACGGATTTCTCAGGATAGCTGAGTGTCTGTTCTCACAGCTAATCAGCTAGTTTTCCAGAAGAGAAAAATCCTCTGCTGTTTTCTGTCACAAAAACACATTGTCTGGTGGTGAGAGTCATCCATATGTCAACTTCAATTCAGGGTCCATTGCTCAGGCTCCAGCACTTCATGCATACAGGAGTTGTCCTTGACGTGGACTTGGACACTGCATGTAAAATACTACTGGAACATATAAGGAGAAGAGGGGTTTAAAAGAGATTTTTCATAACTGCCAATATAAATACCTGAGGTGCCCCTAGCTTAATAAGTTGAACTCCTGAAATGAAGAGGAATGGGCCCAAGAGAAAACAACTTAGACTACCATATTAATTCCAGAAATTTGCCTTATTTTTTCCTCCAGTTAATTCTTAATAATGCATTGAATTCAACTAAATTGACGTTTCAGCCTTAGTTTTATTTGGAAGGGTAACTTCACTGCAGGAATTTAATCTCTTCAAAACCTTAAATGCCTGACAAAGTTCACTTCTTAAATTTCAGTTTGGTTCTGGTATTTTATGCGTTTTTTTTTTTAATAACTGTGTACACAGGTAAAACATAAAATTGTGGAGGATCACAAGAATCAATTAAGGGAAGCCAGAGAAGAAATGCAGAAAATAGAGATTATGTACAAAGAGAAAGAGAAGAAATGGAAAAGTGAAAGCGAGGACCAGAGAATCCAAGCAGAAGAGAAGTTATCATTGTTGCGTATAGAACTGCAAAATAGAGCAGAATATGAGAAGCAGAATTTACAAAAGGAGTTTGAACTTCGAGAAGCTGAAATGAATCAACTTCAAGGTCACCAAGCTGCCAAAATCCTAGAATTGGAGAAGCTGGTAAAAGAGCAGCAGAACAATTTGCAGCAGCTAGAGGACAGCCTTGCAAGCTCACAGACTATGCAGAAATCTCAGGAGCAGCATGACGCTGGCCTGCAGACAGCCACAGCACTCATGGCAGAAGAAATGGAAAAGGCCATAATTTGTCTGCAGGAAGAATGTGCACTGAAACTTATGGAAGCACAAAGCAAGTAAGTCCTGAGTATTTGAGCACTTTCACTTAACAGTGTAGTCATTGTTACTATTGTTTTTTCTTATTTTAAACTTAATGAGGGGTAGTGAGGTAGATTTATCACTTGATGGCACCGATTGACTTATATATGTAAAGCTCACTTTCCCAAGGAATAGCATTGCTGTCTGTTACAGTTAACTGTAGAATTTTGCTTCATGTACATGCAAATCAAATGAAGTGTAGTCAAGTTAAGGATACAACACACAGCTGAAAATCATATACTAGCCTTCAGGAGGGGAAGTGTTACAGTACAGGTAAGTGGAAAAATTATCTCAAATTTTTAAAGTGTTTTCAAACAATTCAAATGAATTGCATACGTTTTTCCTGATGAATAAAGCTTGTGATAACCACTGAATGCTGAGGTTAATGGACCACATATGGTATTCTTTAGTTCTGGTTAGACATGAAGGTTGTTACTGCTCAATTTTTACTCCCCTTCCTACTTGCATTGTTTAAAATGTATTAAAGGAAATATTTCAACTGCATGTTTGTATTTGCGTGCATTGCTTCAAATTTTATCCCTTCTTTCCTCCCCAAACATACGCTGACAGACAAGATTGTGTAAATAATTACAGTAAGAAAACACTGAAAGCAGGAACTTAGCCTTTAAATAACCAATCAATTCTTAATTATTGGTGTCTGTATCCCAAAATACTATCATTAACAATTACAGTAAATTGCAGCACTTCAGATACTTAAGTCTTCTTCATCGAGCTTTAAGCAGACCTCAGAGAGCTGAGATGATTTTGGAGGAGCTCCCAAGTATCCCACATACACTTCTACAATGATTATTATATTTCAGTCTTAACCAGATGTTTTCAGAGATGTTTTTTATGGCAGTTCATTTACTTGCAGACAACACAGTTGAGATGTAGACAACGTACATACTATGTCCTAGATGCTATCATATGGCAATGTTTTCTCAGAGAGACAGTGAACAATGTTTGTATGTTGCTCTGTATTAGTGAGTAATTTATACAGTGCCAGTCCACTTAGTGATAACGCGGTACTACCAAGTGACGTTGCACCATGTGCAACGTGGCTTTAATTATGTGGCTATGGAATAATTGTTGTGGATTGCTTTGAATTAGTTCCATATTTGAAAAATAAAGTAAGATTTGTGGAGGATAAGTAAGGCCTACTTATTTTTTTTATTTTTATTTAAATTATTTTTAAGAAAAGGTGCCTTTTTGACAATATTATCTTAACTTTCTTGGAAATAATACAGGTTTATGGAGGAACACAAAGCAATGACTCAGAAATTCACAACCGAGCAAGAGATTCTTCTCCAAGAGCTGAAAGAGAAACACGCTGATGAGCTGGAACTCCAAAGTCAGCAGTTACAGGAGAAGCATAAGCAGCAAATTTTGTCTCTTACAGCTGAGTTTCAGACAAAGCACCAATCTGAAATTGAGACACTTAAATCTACACTAGAAAGTAAACAGCAGGTTCAGCTTGAAGCTTGTGTTGCTGAACTACAGACAAAGCATCAGGCACAAATTGATGAGTTGGAGGCTAAATACTTAGCAAATCTGGATTCCTTGGAGTCATCCTATCTATCTGAAATTCAGAATATAAGAGATGAAAACAGTCAGGCTCTTGGGAAGCTACAGCTGCAGCATGCAGAACAGCTCCATGAAAAGGGTAAAATGGATCAAGCACACTTGGTTCAGGAGATAAAGAAGTTGAAATTAAAGCATGCTGAGGAACTTCAGCTTTCCCAAAATAATTTGAAAATTGAGCTAGCTACTGTTCATATGGAAAAACTTAAAGTCGTGGCTGTTGAAGCAGAAGAAGCTCATAAGGTGAGTCAGAATGAAAACTGGGCATAGAAGGTGAAATGTCATAGTACATTGTATAGGATCACCTTTTCCCTTGTTCTTGGGGTATATTTCTACAACCTCCTTTGTGCCAGGACTAACACGTGTGTGGTATGTGGCTATATTGTGAGCTGAAATAGGAAACTGAAGCTGCAAATGAAGTCCATCTGTCACTTCCTTCTCTGAATGCTCAGACTAATGAGTTTTCTGTCTTATTAGTATGTGGAAAAGGTACAAATGAGGTAAATATTTTTAACATAATTCAGATTGGAGGGTGTCCATTCTGTGGCTCAGAGCTTCTCTGCCTGGTAGTGTTAATTCTTCAGAAGTTATTAGAAAAAATAAGTGTAATTCTGTAGGTTAAGATATTCAAGGGGAAAAAGGGAAGAAAGGTATCTCTAAAGGCTCTATCTAGATGGGATTTTGAGAGCAGGTCGTGGGTGAGTGGATCTTGTCTTGGGGCGTTGTCAAGGTTTAGGTTCAATCTACCAGACCTACCCCTCTTTCCCCACCCAAATAGAGAGAGAGAAAGGGGGTAAGGGAGAAAGATGTATGGATAGCCCCCTCCCAAATGGGAGAGGAAGGGAATGAGAGAGAGACTTCCAAATTAGAAAACTAAAACAGCTTTAATAAAGACAATAATGGTATAATGGAATAGATAAAAATATATACAAAACCAGTATCAAACTCAACCTCCACCTGATGGCGATTATATCACCATCACCACTGAGGCTGTGCAGACACTGGCAAAGTCCCAGAATGGGCTCTGCAGCAGACAGGAACCGGGTTCAAGAACACACAAATCGGGATCAAAGGCAGGAGATGGTCCAAGAAGGGAAGGCTGAAGGGAAGGGTCCAAGAAGGCAGAGGACCCCAAAGGGAAGCAAAGGCCAGTGGAAGGGCCAACAGGAAGGAAAAAGGTTCGAGACCCTTGTGATCCCTCAGCTTTATACTGAATATGAAGTATATGGGATGGAATCCCTTGCTGGTCAGTTTAGGGTCACCTGTCCTGGCCGCTCCTCCCCACAGGTGTGGCCTTTCACTTTCTGGACCCCCTGATGTGGTACAGGAGAGTTAGCAGTGACCCTGATCTGCAAAACAATCCTTGGGAGTAACTCTAAACATCAAGCGTTATCACTGCTAGAAGCAGACACCGCCTGCAAAAACATGCTATTAGCTTCAGAAAGTGCAGTTAGTTAGCAGAAACTCAGGTGAAAAGTAAAATCACTGAAAAGAATTTGGTTTTAACTCAAACCAGGACTGTCCTTTAATAGAAGTCTGTATCTTTACTCTTGGTAGGACAGAAGTTTGAGGTCTTTTAGAGTTCTGATGGGTAAAAAATGATCCCAAGACTTGTCCAAATAAGAGGTAAGAAGGCTTAGCTCATTGCTAAGATCCTTCCAGAGAGAGATGTACTGTTTTTCATACTTGTCTGTTGCTATCCCTGCTTCCCAAACTTATGATTATTATATGATGTTTCTGTACCCACAAAGGCTAAGAGGAAGGTCTTGGAAAGGGAAAGATGAGTATTTTTCTTCTGTCTTATGTTTGCTAACTAATCTTAAATGCACATTTTAATTGTTCTTGAGTGTAAAGAAGTTCAAAAAGAAAAAGTTGAATATGTGCTGGTGGGGAGTGCTGTCATGGATAGAGAAATAAGTAGGGGATTTACAAAACATTTACTAGATAGGAAAAATAAACCCATTTCAATTATGTAGAAAGTGTGTATATGTATGTGTGCTCATCATTCATGAAGCAATATTGTTCCTGTTTACTTAAAAAGCTTTGATCCAGCAGGACAAATGCTTTACAAATGGGTTACAAAAATATTTGTACTTTTTTTTCTCCTGTTTTTTAATTAATGCTTACACAGGATGATTTAAACACAGCTCTTCAAAATCAGAGGAGGTTGCTGGAAGAAGAAAAATGTTTGACCCTGGATATATTACGTGAGGAAGTTTTGCATATGGAGGAAAAGCATAGGAAAGCACTCCGAGAACTTCAGGATCTTCATGAGGCAGAAATTAAGAAACATAAGGAAGTATTCTCCAGGGAGCTGGAAGAAGAATTGGGGAAACTAAAAGCACAGCATGAACATGAGCAAGAGGTCAGAATGTTGCTAATACCTAAACCTAAAATAGTTTAAACTTTATGATAAAGTAAATTTGGTTTTATTAACTTTAGAAGGCTGTGTATCTAGATGGTTTTTGGATTTTTTTAGATAATGCCAATAAATAAGAGATGAAATTAACATTTTTAAGCCTTGCTTTATCCAAAAGTACTTAAGAGAATTCATATATGTGTATTAGCCTGATTTTTTTAAACTTAAATTCATGTTTGCATTGCTCTCTTAATTGGGGGATAGGCTGGCTTACTTTCTTTTGAGTTCTGTCTGTGTTTAGTTCAAAATGTTAAAGCTGCCATTTTGATAGACAACTAGTAGGTAATAATTTAGGTCATTAACCATTTGTGGAAAGTAACTGGTCACGTCAAGCTTTCATAAGTGAACATTTGCTAACATTGATTTATTGGATAAATTATAGTAGGCAATCCTTTTCCAAATAGGTTTTCTGAGTGAGCTCTGGAGATCTTCCTAGTTGCCCTTAAAGCT
Source organism: Coracias cyanogaster (assembly GCA_033124195.1). Lineage (NCBI taxonomy): Eukaryota > Metazoa > Chordata > Aves > Coraciiformes > Coraciidae > Coracias > Coracias cyanogaster. Next base: position 69,731 of record JAVSBS010021990.1, read on the forward strand.
TTAGCATTTCTTCTTACTGGGAGTGTTTGTTTGTAAGCTTGATGATGTGCACTTTCATACTGAAGGCTAAAAATTTTATAATCTACACTAAGTTCTCTTTAAACATTGAAATGGAGTAAGATTTTTCTATTTATTCAGTCTTTTATACAGTCTGACTTCTGTTGATATAAGCAGCCGTAAGTGATCAAGACTTTTCACATAGTATTATGCTTTTCATCCAGTATCAAGACTTTTCATGTAGTATTATATACTACATTCATACATTAGGAAAGGTCACAAACAAAATGCACTTTATCCAGCTAAAACCAAACAATATATGTTACAACACAACTTTTTTTTTTTTTCACTTAGTAATTTGAAAATTGGATAACTCCCTAACCACTGATGCATCTTCATATTACCTCGTGCACCTCACAAAAAACACTTAGGTTTGAGGAGATCTCCTGTGTTCTTTTGGACTGTCAGGCCCTAGAGCTGGTAGTGGTTTCTGGCTGGCTGGAGTGCATTGCAAACTCTCTTTAATTTTGGAAGAATAATTTGTCTGGGAAGGTAGTTTTGTTAGTTTTCTAGGAAGTTCTCATGATTATTAGATTCTTAAGCCCTTCATCCTAGAAACAGGATTTACTTCTATTCTGATGACTACAGAGAGTCTTCCTAGAGAATAACAGGAAAAACCAAAACCTAACAACCAAAAACCCTCCTAACCTTTCTGCGATATTTTTGATGGGCTTCTTTGTTGTATCTCATAGGATAATTGCATTAAATATAACTACATAATGAACACTTGAACAAGATAAATTGAATCTTAGAAAATACATTCTCCCTGTGTTTCTCTCCCCTTCTTTCTTCCTTATTTCTTCAAATTTCTCTTAGGGAAGTAAGTGTCCATTGGAAAGAACAAGTAGGGAGTACTTTGTTAGTCTAACCTGATGGTCTTACGAGTACAGGAGATATTTGGTAGCTAATGTCTTGTTGCATTTTACCTATTTTTATCAACTTGCTTTTTCCTGTAGTCAGCATGATGATGGATAACATCTCTATATGACCTTGAGGATTGGAGAGAACTATTGTGAAAACATTCTTTAAGAATTTGGTTGAGTTTGATGGGTTTGGTTTTATTTTTTTCTTAATTATAACACTGTGGCTAAAATATTTTATATTACTTACTTGTCTGCAGATGTATGCTTCTGCATCAGCCTCTGAAGTAGAAAATGTGCGAACAGCTCTCCTGGCTCAATTTGAAGATGTAAAATTGAAGCAGCAGCTTCAGTTCCAGGAAGAGATTGAGCTACTGAAGTGTCAGTCAGAGGTACTGCTTGAACAGCAGATTGCACAGCTGAAGGTAGGATCTGATTAAAACGAATTTCAGAGCATGCACTGGTAGCACATGTTGCTGCAAAAGAACAGTCTGTATACATTTTTGTTCTTCAGCCATATGACTCTCAAATGATAATCTGAGTTATATATCTTCCTTCACAATGTTGTAAGTAGAAAAGCTTTATTGGAAACAATGCAGTGTTCTGTAAGCAGTTATGGTATTTACTACAGGGTTGCCTTAATATCCTGAACTGGATGTGAAGTGGTATCCCTCCAACAAAACCGAAAAAATAAGTGGGAAGTGTTTGCTCTAAGCAACATTCCTTGCATGCATTTGTGTTCAGTTCACCATTTGAAACTTTTTCTTCTCGGTGTCTGCAATGACTATGCCCTTGGCCTATCATCCCTTGTCTACTGCGCTTGTGTATATGTAGCAAAAACATGTTCAATGTTATCTAAACTTTTATGAAGCATGTGATGACAGTAAGCACTTTGGGTGTGAGATGTTTTTGGAGTTGTTCTGAATTTCTTCTTTCTTGGGTTCATCACTTGCATTCCAAGCTTTGATCTTGATAAGCATCTTCAAGATGCTTATCCCTGAAAATTATCTTTGTCTGGCCTTCTGTACAATGTAGTAATTACCTATCATCTTCTGTGTCTTGTGCAAAATGTCATCACTAGTTAGGTGACAAGCACATGTCCAGCTATTAAATGAATGGAGAAGATGCATCCTGTGTCTAAAGAGAGGGAAATTTGCCAACACACTGAGAGCAGCGCGTACATTCATCTCAATGTTATCACTGTGCTGGGCACGTATTGAACTCAACTTGTTGAGCACAAATAACTTAGATGAAGTACCACTTCCTTATTTGCTTCTCCTTGGGAGTTTTCAACAGATCCTTACTGTTCCTGTCAGTGCTCCAACTTGAGGTGGGACTCTTTCTAACAGTTGCACCAACCTCTAGAACTGGTGCTGCACATGTACAGAAAATTTCTCCTATTTCCTGCCTCTGGTTGTCTGTGGAGTCCTGGTCATTCTCTGATCTCTTTGGTGCAACTGTCTTCTGAAATGGAGGACGTGTATGCTGAAAAGCATTGCTGTCTTTGGCTGAACCCCAGCCTTCAGTCCACAGAAGCTGGGGCTGTACTGGCTGTTGTTATGCACATACCCCAGAAATGATTCCTGCTTTTCTCTCTGTTGTGCTGCCTAGGAGCTTTAGTTAGCATTTGGGACACTAGAAACCTCTCTTCTCATTGCAATTTTGCCAGAGTACTACTAGTACTGCTAGTACAGCTGACTCTGGTGGGATTTCTTTCGTCATTAACGTGATGGCTAGTGTTTTGTCCCAGAAGAGACTGACTGGATCTCTTTGCAGTGTCAGGGTGAGCTGTATCCTGATCTGACAGAGGTTTTTACTGTGAGCTTTTCCCTGCCTAATTCCCCCATGTTCATTTATGAGATTGTCTTTATAGAATAATTCAGGTTGGAAAAGAGTTTTACGATCATCCAGCTCAACCATAACCCTACTCTACCAAGTCCACTGCTAAACCATGTCCCTAGGCAGCACATCTACATAACTTTTAAACACATCCAAGGATGGTGATTCAGCCACTTCCCTGGGCAGCCTATTCCAGTGCCTGACAAGCCTTTCAGTGAAAAAAATTTTTCCTGATGTCCAGCCTAAAACTTCCCTGGTGCAACTTGAGGCCTCTTGTCCTATCACTTGTTACTTGTGAGAAGAGAGCAGCACCCACTTTTCTACACCTCATTTAAGTTAGCTGTAGAGATCTCACCTCAACCTCCTCTTCTTCATACTAAACAACACTAGTTCCCTCAGCCACTCCTCATAAGACTTGTTCTCCAGGCCCCTCACCAGCTTCATTGCCCTTCTCTGGAATTGCTCCAGCAACTTTCTTGTCTTGAGGTGCCCAAAACTGAACACAGTACTCAAGGTCTGGCCTCAGCAATGCTGAATACGGGGGGGTGATCACTTCCCTAGTCCTGCTGGCCACACTATTTCTGATACAAGCCAGGATGTCGTTGGCCACCTGGGCACACTCTGGCTCATATTCAGACGGTTGTTAGTCAGTACCCCCAGGTCCCTTTCTGCCAGGCAGCCTTCCAGCCACACTTCACTAAACCTGTAGTGCTGTGACCCAAGTGCAGGACTTAGCACTTGGCCTTGCTGAAGCTCATACAATTGGCCTTGGCCCTTTGGTCCAGCCTATCCAGGTCCTTCTGTAGAGTCTCCCTACCCTCAAGCAGATGACGCTCCCACCCAACTTGATGTCATCTGCAAACTTACCGAGAGTACATTCTATCTCCTCATTAAGATTGTTGGTAAAGATATTAAACAGAAGTGGCCCCAGTACTTAACCCTGGGGAACACTACTTGTGACCAGCTGCCAACTGGATTTAACTCCACTCACCACCATTCTTTGGGCCTGGCCATCTAGCCAGTGTTTACCCAGTGGAGCATATGCACGTCCAAGCCGTGAGCATCCAGTTTTTTCGTGAGAATGCTGTGGGAAATAGTGTCAAAGGGTTTACTGAAGTCTAGGTAGACAACATCCACAGCCTTTTCCTCATCCAATAGGCAGGTCATCTTGTCATAGAAGGAAATCATGTCAAGCAGGACCTGCCTTTCATGAACCCATGGTGACTGGGCCTGATTGCCTGTTTGTCCTCTATGTGCCTTGTGGTGGCACTCAAGATTGTTTGCTCTATCACCTTCCCTGGCACTGAGGTCAGGCTGACAGGTGTGTAGTTTCCTGGATCTTCCTTTTGGCCCTTCTTGTAGATGGGTGTCACATTTGTTGATTGGTGGTGTTAACTGTGTGAGTTAATGCTAGTTAATTTGAGAGGTAAGATTTAAAGAATGGATGTTTAAAAGAAAAAAAAAAAAGAGGAGGAAGGGTTTTGGGGGTTGGTTGTGGGGTTTGGGTTTTTTCTCTTTCTGTAAATCAGAGTATATGTGACTTATGCAGGATGAATTTGAAGCTGAAAAAAAGGCATTACTACATGACAAGGAGCAGATATTGATTCAGGAGAGGGAGAAAGCACAGGCTGCTCACCAGAAGGAGCAGGAGATATTAACAGCCCAGCTGCAGGAAAAAGCAGCAATAATTATCCAGGTGCGTGGAAAATATTGTAAACCTAGATTTTAACTGTGCATTTGTGGTTGTGTATTAGCACAGTGCTCTAACATTTCTTAAGATGGATATAGAGAAACTGTGTGGATAATTCTTGCAATTGCTAGTTTTCAAGGTGTAATGTGTGATGGGCTTTGTCTCTTCCCTGGAGTGCTACAGCAGTAACAGACATTGAAACTGGGTATCAACTTGGTCATCAGCCAATGGCAAGGCTACCATTGCTTTATAAGAGAAAGTTGGATGTTTGCCTTTTTCTTGTCCATGTATTAATGCTATCTGTATCTATTACATGTTTTTGTGAAAAAATTAATGCTCTAGTAGCTTTTGTTGGACCAACTTACCTGTAGCTCAGAGGAAGTAAGACAAGTAAATTGGAAGTTTGGATCCTGAAGTGGCAAAGATAATACTAATTTGCCAAACAAAATTAAATTTTATGCCTCCTGTAAAGCAAATATCCAAGCTGAATCTAGGTTACCCAGAAAGCAGTGTTAGAGAGAGGAACAGCTTGGAAAAGGAAGTTTAGAAATGTCAAGTTCTCTTTCAATGATTAAAATAATAGTTTTGTGTTTTCAAAGTAGAAGATAAAATGAAATAAAATATTCATGTCTTTTCTCACAATTCAGGAAGCTCTGACCAAAATGTAAATATGGTATATTGGAGTGTTCTGTTATGCCTTTGTTTAGTGGGAAAATGGGGAGTAACACGAAGAAAAAGAAGAAATGGATTATTTTTTCCTGCTCTTTTTGCAGGATTTGATGAGGGGTGAGAAAGTTGGCAGGGGAGTATAATGCTTTTCTTGCAGTTTCCTCCCAAGTAGATACTTTGACTAAGTTGGTTTTTTTTTTTTTTGCTTACTTTTGATACATAGTTTGTAAGAAAAAGGACCAGTTTGATTGGCAGCAAAATGCAAGGGTCAGGGTTGGGTATATACATACATGTATTTTTATATAGTTTTAAATTTTGATTTTAATGGGATGGAGATGTCATCTGAACATACAAATATGAGGAGAGAAGATGTATTTCTAGGAACTTGTTTTCAGGTAAAGTTTGTAAAGTAAAGAAGAAAGCTAGCTGGCACATATAACTGCATCAGGTTGCTGTTCAGGTTTGCGTGCTATAGGGTCAAAATTTATGCTACGACATTGCTTTGGGTCTTTGAGGCATAACAATGACAGCAAACTAGGAGCAAAATAAAGTATGGTGCAAAGTTGTTTGGTTTTTTTTTTACAAGCTTCTTGCATTGCTTGTATGCACTGAGTCTGAATACAAGTGAGACGGCTCTCTGAAGTAAAATAAACATCAGAAAAAGAGAACTAAAAAGTAACTATTCATTTTTTGTCTTTCTATTGTCCTTCGTTGCTAGTACTTGTAGAAGCAAATTTGTGTAACAGCAGGTTACGATTGTGTGAATATATACAAATTGATGAAGGGTAACATCATTGGGCAAAATTTGTAGTTAGTCAAAAAGATTGACTTTGTTGCATTGTTACTGTATTTTCCACAGCTGGAGAAGAGAGTGGAGACTTTAAACCATGAAATAGAGGAGACCAACTCTGAACTGGAGACAGTCCTTCAGCAGCGGGACAGAGAAAACCAAGAAGGAGGGAATTTGGTAGCAATGTTGAGATCTGATATTGAGCAGTCTAGGGCTGAAAGGTTTGTACATCTTGGGTTCACAGTGCTTAGTGGTTGGTTTTTTGTTTGCTTACTTTCTTCCCTTAAAGAAATTTAATACCTAGACAAAATTAAGCCAGCTTAAATTAATAGTATAAAATGATGATATATGGGTTTTATTTGCAATTTATTTTGGTATTTTTTTTGTTTTTGAATTAGTGATGAATCTCAATAAGGAGAGCAAGATGGAGTTTTTTATTCTTTTTTTTCATGTGGTCTGATGGAGACTTTGGTGTTTTGGCATTTCCACTGTCTATAATCTTGAAAAAGCTAGAAAATGGAGAAAGCCTCTTGGTCACAGAAAACTTTCAGTGCAATGTGGATTGGTATGATATTGTATTGGCATGTGTGGGTTAGAGAAGCTGTTGTGCTGAATAATCTTCTAGAAGAACTCCTTCTCTCACCTTTAAGAGAGTGGCTTACTGTTTTTATTAAAAATTAAAATGCTTTCATCAGTAGAGTTTTTGTCGTGTACTCTGCCAGAACACCCCTAGTTATTTTGATGTCATAAATACTATAGTACTAGATGTGTTTTCCCTACTTACTGATGCTTCCACAGATGTGGAAGCCTGAGGTGCTTCTGTCTGCAGTATGATCTCTCCATCTACCTGTGGAGAAGACAGGTTTTTTTGCTGAGCCTGCTCTGTGAAAATGGCCTTGGTTTTTTCAGTCATCTGAATTATCTTCACTGATTAACTGTCAAATTATGGCAAGATGCACATTTTAAACTATCATTTTTTCAGTAGGATCAAAGTATCTTTTAAATGAACTGCATGCAGTTTTTTGAAGTGTTCAATATGCTTTTGTTCTAGGAAAAAACTGCAGGAATCTTATCAGCATGTTTTGAAATTGCTTACGGAGCTGATGAAGGCCACGATAGCTATTGAGGACCTTATCTGTAGCAAGATTGGTCTTTGCCTTGATGACAGTCTGGCTTCTGGAGATTCTAGAGAAAGTTACAGTATTATGGAAGAAATGGGATTCATGCAGGATATCAAAGCTAAAGAAAAACGTCACCTAGGAAAAGGTAAGTATGTATCTGCATAACTGGATGTAATCAATTAATGTTCTTGAAAAACACCTTTTGATTTCCTTTTGTATGGATGAGGTTCAGAAAGTGGATCTCTCTTGTTGCAGTGTTTTCTGTGTCTTTCAACGTTACTCTGTACTTAAGATATTATCTATCAATGTTTTTTCATTTTAATTCTTTTAATAGTGCAGCTACTAAAATGTTGCTGGAAAAGGCTGAGTGGATTATAGGGCAGGAAAGATAAATGCAGAGTTTCAGGCCCTGATGTATAGTACAATATTTTCAAATGTTTTAGAAGACTCTCTTGATTTTTCAACTTTGAGTTAGTGTGCATGTTTTCACTTTCTAATACATCTTACAGGGCCAGCTAATGTCACTGTCTGATGTCATTTGTTATCTGAGTTCTCTGTCATTTTTCTGTTTTAAATCACTTGCTTGTTTTCAGCAGATGGGCTACTTGATGAAACTCTCACGGAACACAGCCAGCTGTCTCCAGTGACTGAGGAGGGGCCTGAGTTGAGCCAATACTTATGTGAAAGTGTTTTTGCAAAGCCAGAACTGGCATGTGAAAATGAAGAAATGATACTGAAAATTTGTCATCGTTTGCACACTGCTGTGGAGAGACTTCTGGAACTGGTTGCAGAATCAACTAAACAGGTAAAACTTTTAAATCTGTATAGATGTGTAATTATACTGAAAATGTGAAATCTGTTTTAAGGCCTGTGTATTTAGCACCTTGTAGGATTGGCTACTGAAAAAACCCTAGATTTTATATGAATACCTGACAAGTTATCAATATAAGGAAGCACATGTATCCTCTGCTTCTTACAATGCAGGTTTTCCCCTTATTTGATAATTTCTCATAAATTAGGCTTTAACAACGTGTTTTTCTTCTAGTAGATCCTGTAGGAAGTCTATAAGTTGGTTGCCTTAAGTAAATTTAAACTAGGATTTTAGATGCATTTGGTAACTTCAGGAGACCAAGAGTTAGGTGTTTTTGAGGGGTTTTTATCACACTTCACATCAATGCTTCTTCAACATTAAGCAGGTTCAAGAAAACTCAATACCATGTTAAAATGTTTTGGGAATATGCAGATAGCAGCACGCAAACATCTTTTAATTATATACTGTTTAATTGTACTAAGAAGACCTGGACTCAATATCATAAAAGAAAATTGTAGTATTTCCCTACTAAGTTTTACAGTGTCTAGACATTCAGCTTTGGGAAGAGAAGCTGTATATCTGAGGTAGATGTCTGAGTACTGTATACGTTTAGAGAATTGAATTTAGTGCTACAGTATTTAGCTGAGTAAAGAAGTCTATAAGAGAAAATGTTAAGCATAAGTATACCTGAAATTCATCTTCTTGTCAGGTATTTTGTGCAGCAGTAAGTGTTTGTGCGAAATGTATATTCGCCATCTTAAAAAAAAAAAAAAATAAAAAATATAAATAAATAAAATAAGTAAATAAATAAATAAAATAAATAAATAAAAAATGAGAAAAAGAATGAGTTGCTTAAATTGGTACTTTGGGGTACTGAAACTGGTTCCACTGTTATGCAGCTACCTTGTTGGTAAAGCACTTGCCCCAGCTGTGACAGATCTAGATTCTACGTCACCTTCATCAGCTACGTTCAAGCATGCTTTGCTTACATTTGTGAAACATTCTATTTAACAGGATAAGCTAAATATGAACTAAATGGGAGTGGGGCTGCTCAGTTCCTTTCCTTTGAACTTGAGACATTGCATGTAGGAATGCAAGATACGTAGTCTCAGAGAACTGGTGCCATACCTTGGAAACATGATAATGTATTGACTTCACTGTCTGTCAGATGAGACTTTATCTCTTGAAGAATTGAAGTGTAAGGATGCTTTGAATTTTAAATGGCTCAGAAAGCGTGAAGCTGAGCAGTTTAACCAAAAGGGAAGTAGTGGGGTTTTTTATGCGTAATAAAGAAATCTATGTACATAAGGTAGATTTGTTGCAAAAATACAGGTATGGAAGTTGCTGAAGTGTCCAGGGGTTTTGAGCAAAGTCAGTCTAGTACTAAAAGGAAACTTCAAAACTTGGACCTTAATTTTTTGTAGCACTTGTGCATTAAGATTTTTGTTTAACTGTCTGTAATATTAGTACGTTGCATATGCATACAAGTTCTGATGCTGGGGGAATTGTGGGTTGTTTTTAGTTGGAGAAAATGCATGAAAACCATGCACAATTTGAAGAAGAATTCAGCCACCGAAATCTGGAAACTGCCCAAGTTGTTAATCAGCACCAGGAACTAATGGAGTGCCTCAGTGAGGAAAGTGAGGCCAAGAATCAGCTGGCACTAGAGCTTCATAAAGCAGAGGGTAAGAAAATGAAACCAATATAAAGAGATTGCAGTGTCATTTACTCATAGCTCATTCCAGTTACTTGAAGCACGAGTCTTATCTTGCAGATTTACTACTCAATTCTCTTCATGCATTTCCCTGGGGCAAGTGCGATAGTACTTAGTCCTGTACTTATACCATTGACTCTGTGAAAAATAACGTGTTTTAAAACAACAGTTTGCATTCCTGCATGTCTGAATATGGGAGCTTGTATTACTGAAAAGACAATATGCTTCCAGTGTAAATCAGACCACCTGTCTGACGTGTCATTCAACATGACTTAGAGCAATGTTTGATGGTAGTGCAGGCATAAAGAGATTCTGTAAGAAGAAATAAAAAGGCTGAGGCTGTTGATCTCAATACTGTCACAGACTGCATATTGTGAATCTAATTGCCTGTTGTGAAGATTATGATGCAAGGCCTTTGCCCTGAGGTTCCTTAAGGAGAATCTTTAAGGGTTTCCGTGTCCTTCAAGTTGACCTTCTTTCCCTAATCGTGTCATCTGCTTTCCATTCCTCTTCTCAGTCATACTCCTTTAGGCTAATTTAGTCTTTCCAAAGTCCTGCTTCCTTCCTTTTTGTGAATCATTCCTGGATTTCTTGGGCTCTGCATCTAACATTTAATCTTTCTGGAAACTTTCAACCTCAGCCCCCAGCAGAGGATGTGGCAGGCTCTTGGATGTTGTGAGGTGATCCCAGGCCATCAAGGCTAAACAATCCCTATATACATTCTGTATGTTTGGAAACATCTTATGACACGGCAGCCTCCTAAAATGTAACAGATTTTAATATAACAGGTTACATTAACTGGTACATATCCTTAAGATGCTTCAAAAGGTCTAGCTACAGTGTAAATTTAAGTAATCTTGCACTTTTTCCTTTCTGTGTCACTTTCCATTGTTTGCAAAATTGTTTAATCATGTTTTCAAGCTGCTTTTTTCCAATATATGAGTTTACCTATTGCTTTATATGTATTCTGACTTGGGATTTTAGGCATTATCGAAGGCTGTGTTGCAGAAAAAGCTGCATTAGAAGAGGCCTTGAGTCTGAAAGAGGAATCTGAACATCGCCTTGTTGTGGAGCTGGAGAATATGCGTGAACGCTTCCAGGAGCTAACCCAGGAGCAAGCAATTCTTGGTGAGGAGTGTTTATGACCCTATTAGTGGAAAATGAAATTGTGTCCATTCAGAGCACAATGCAATGTGTTTTTATGACATACAATCTTTGGTATGATGACCACATGAGCAGCTCATCTGGTACAGAGTTAACAAGGTCTTCCTGTAAAAGCAGGAAATAAAATAAAGCAGCTGGTTATTTGTTTATAAGACAAAGTACTGTTAGTGAAGAGTACTGCTATAGTCTTATGCTTAGTTGTCCTGGTTCGGACAGGACAGGGTTAATTGGGTGTTGATATTCTATACCATGATGACGTCACACCCTGGAGGCTG
>JAVSBS010021991.1:2716-45938 GCA_033124195.1 Coracias cyanogaster
CTGGCGTGGGGCAGCCCCTCAGCCCCGCTCAGAGGGGACCCTGCAGCCCCCCCACTGCCGGCGCCTGGGCACCGGGGCAGGGTACACTGCGTAGGAGCTGCAGCGATATCTGCTCTCCGTGCCTTGGAAATCAATATGTCTTCATTTTGCTCAATAGCCGTTTCATGTGCGCGTTGTTTCTTTGGGAGCGGTAAATAGATTCTTTTTTTCTCAATAGAAGCTACAGGGGATAAGGGAGCTCTGTTGATCATGACGAAGAACCCCTGAATGATTGATTTTAAAGTGCTTTGCCCTCAGAGGTTCTTCTGATCCTAATACTAAATGTACTAAATGCTAATAGGTCATAATGCACTGTCTTAAAGAATAAGGTACTATCAACTTCAAATCTCAAAAGAAAATACAAGTGATTCCAGAGGCTTCTGGAAATACAGTGCTATGCCATTGGCCTAGGGAAAACTGAGCTGGTAAAAGGTCTAAGATTTACATACTGGAAGAAGTCACGATTCAGACTTTTAGCCTCGGTTCCACCAAGATGAATTTATTAAGAAGATATAGGTGATGGATAGAAGAAGTTGTTTATAGGGGCATTTTGTTGGTGATAAAATCAGGTCTAGGCCTCAAATCTGCCGTGCCTTTCTAGATTTCTCTGAGCCTCACCCAGATACAGTGACGTGCTCTGTATAGTGAGGCTGCACTTGCAAATTGTTGATAACAAGGCTGCATGAAGTGACTCCTCTCAAATACAGGTAAGAACCAAAGCTTTCAAGTCAGTTTTCTTGCAACAATTCAACATTCTTACTTGAGAATGCAACTGTCACAGCATCCTTAGCAGCGTTTTGGAGAGCGCTGTGTTTTGGAGAACTACTTCAGAATAGAGATAGAGACAATAGGAGTTCAGAGTGGCCCATGCATGTATTCATGGTAATCGATGGATACCAGAAGGCATTTCAGGTTCAGTTTCTCTCTTAACTTGCCGTTATACACTTTTCCAGTTGAACACACGTTGGGTCTGAAATGCAGAAGAAAGAAATGAGCAATAGGAAGAGGGAGCAGAGTCTTTCTTTTGAGTATAGAAATTATTCTTCAAATGTCTTTGTTGACAGCTGGCATGGCACAAAATAAACATAGGTCTATTTGCAAGTAAGCAAGAATTAGCATAAACAGCAGCTGCTGTATTGCCAAAAAACATGTAACAATAAAGACTTTTTTTCTGCCTTTAGAAACAAAGGTAGGTAAAAAGCCTGCATGAACTAATGAGTTAGTTAACCACCTGTTAAAGTTCTAAGCACTGACAAAATGAAAGAGCTATTTGTTGATAACGTAAGCATTTTTCTGAATCAGAATTTCTAATTAAAATCGAACCTATCTTTATGATTTACAAAATGCAACGCAGTATCAAAACTGTCATCTTGCTTGCCCCTCTTCTTTCTGAGATCAGGGGATTCCTACATGTGTCTTTTCAGTTACTTTCTTCCTGCATCCAGGTAACAGTTTAAAATTTTTCTGAGGTTGCTCAGGTGTGATTTCTTGCTCCCCCTTCTCCAGCCACATAGCATATGAAGTCAAGCCAGGCCATCAGGATGTATAATTGTATTTATGGACAGATCACATTCAGCAGGATAAGTTTATGGTCTTTTGTCTCTATTTCTTTCTTTCTCTGGTAAAAGCTAGTTAGTAGCATACTCAACAGCATTGTCATATTTTTATAAAAATTAATGATCCAATGCACTGAAATGCAGAAACAAGAGAAGAAGCAATTTTCAGTGCATAATTGTGGACTGATGATGCTTGAATTTATAGCTTAATTTGTGTCCCATGGAAGGTGGCTTACCTGTTCAGTTAGCTTTCCAGTATAAGTTGAGCATCCAGCTACCTGTGTATTCTGTAGATTAGCTTGTCTAGATTTTCTTTGTACTTTAGCATTGTGGTCCACATCTGCTTTTCATTTGTTTGGAACTGCGGCTGTTTGTCTCTATTTGTTTTTCTGCCAATAGGATTCTTTTTAAAATGAAAACACATTAAATAATAGCCCTATTTAGATTTTACGTGGAGCTTCGTATCTTCAAAAAGTCAAGTTCAACATAAAGCTCAGAAAAAACAGTGTCTTGAAATCAGTGTAAATCTTTCCACAGTAAGTTTTGGATCAGAGTGGTTCAATATCAGATCCTGATACTGTTGCTTACCAGATTATTCACTTTGTTTCATAAGTCAATAAAATCAATTGAATAAAATACTACTTAAGCTTAGTAAAGGCATCAGAATCTTACTAAACAGACGTATAGTCCCTGGGATGTGTGTGTGTGCACACTGCTAGGTCTGATGAAGGGCTTGTGGCCATGTAAAAAGTCAGCGTCAATACCAGGGTGAGAGTTTAGGAGTTTCCTATTTAAGGTCCTATGTTCTTTTCATTCAGATGTACTTTACTTTCCTGCTTTTTTTTACATTTTAAAATGTACTGTGTTTTGGTTTGGTTTTATTTGGTTTTATTCGTAGCAGTAGACACTCGCTTTTACTGGTAAAAGACTTTTGACAAACTATCAGTATTTTGTATGGAGTTATGTGGCCTATGTGGAATGCTTTTGAAACAACACAAGTTTTTTCATTTGATCATAGTTTCATAGCATTTCTTTGTTTCCACTGTCAGGTTCTGTTTTCAAGGTAACCATATTTCAAAAGTGTGGTATCATTTTGGTGGGTGAAATACTTTGGAAGCTTTTGAAATAAAAAAAACATACATAATTTTTCAACAGTAGCTTCCTTTAAAGAGCAGAGAGAATCAGATCTCATGGTTTGCATAAATATTGGCCCAAATATTCTTCAATGCCAGTTATTAAAAATACATTTCTGTTTGGCTGTGGGTTTTTTTTAAAGGAGAGGGGAAAAAACCCTGCTATTCAAATTATAGATGGAGACATCAGCAGCACAACCACAGAGATTACAGTAATTTTATTGCAATATCATTCACAAAGGTAGGGTTTTTTCCCCTGGAGTATTATTTTTTAATTTCTTTTCTTTCTGAAAACAGCTGATCCACCATAGCTATCTACTGGGTATCTTTATATCTGCAAAAGTGTCTGGGCATATGAGTCTGTACATGTGCAGAAAGAAACACAGAATCCTTATTTTCTGGCTACATAATAAACTGAAATGTGTATGGAAGTCTTTACACTCCCAAAGCAGACCTCATTGTGGTAATATGCTAACTATTTTATTTTAGGTGAGAAGATTATTATCTCTCTCTGCTTCTGCTGATTTGGACTGTGATTCTTTCACCTCCTTCAAACAGCACCTCAGCCCATGAAGAGCTGTGTATAATCTCCATGGAGCTACTCTTGGAATAAGGTAATTTGCATAGAAGCAAGAATATCATTTAGTCTCCTTTGCTTAACAGCAGCACCAGCAGTTGAACAAGTTGATCAAATTGCAAGTTAAAATGGGGAATATTTGCCTTTTCTGTTTGTTTTATATCAGCTAGATATCAATCTGTTACCAGATTTAAGTTCAGACTAGAAAGAGAAAAGTTAATATCTTTTTGGATTGGGATTTCCTCGCTATACAAAACAGTTAAAATATTCTAGGTAGCAAAGTATGTCAATGTGTGGAATGGGGAACAAGAGAACTAGAAAACGAGTTCCCTGAAGATGATCAAGTTTTAATTTTGATTTTAGTAAGACCAGCATGTTACGCTTGGATTTAGTTCTTTAGTGGACTCCCTGAAAGATGTGATGTTATTCAGCATGGACAGTGCAGACATCCATTTCTTGCCTCTGTCACGTGAATAAGATTAGTGTGAAAATAATCACTTTGGTGATTTGTTGGGGTCAGAAATTACACTGGTGGTTTGCCACGTAAGCAGATACCACACAGTATGAATACTAATGTGATCTGTGTCTGGACACTGATTTTCTCTTCAAAGTGAATCTTGTAGTTCACTATCACTCTCTCAGCTGCAGCTTTGGGTTTTGCTTTGCTGGGTCTTCTTTTTAGCCTCTTGTTTTTTGTCCACCTTCTCCCCCACATTTGCAGTGTTGTATAGCAACGAGATCCTTTTGCTCTTGGATCCTGGGCAACCAAGTTCCTCTACTCCACTCATTTACCTGTCCTCTCCTGCACTACTTGCAATTTAAGCACCTCAGTAAATTTCAACTTAAGCAAAAATTTCCCAGGCTATCATGTCTGAGAAATGTCATTTCTCCTGGACAATTCTTTTTTTATTATTCAGGCAAATTCTGGCTCTCACTCCTCACTCAGGTGCTGAAGTTGTAAGCTGACAATATTGCTGGGCTGGTGCAGCACCATCTCTCGCTAGACATTATAAAGGTGTATTTTGAGAAGAAAATTATAGCTGACCAAAACCAAGGTGTTTTCTTACTTTTGGAGAGGAAGGGGCGGGGGGGGGGGAGGTACAAGTTTTTTTAACAGATACATCAAGAGGTGGATGAATGATGGGCTGACAAATGCAGACATACACACAAGAGACAGATTCTTATTTTCATGGCTGTTACAAGATGACATGCAATTTCTACAGAGAGAGTTACACCATCCTCCTTTTCTGGAAACCAGTTCTTCCTTCTATTCTCTTCACAATTGCCTCTTCAATCTAAGTACCCTATGTCTGGAATGGGGTGGGGTTTTTGACTACAAAATACAGGCCTCTGGTATAAAAGAAGTAATTGCTTTGCTTGTCATTTGTGCCTGATTTTTTTTAAACTCCATTTTTAACAGTCTTATTTTATCTAGAAGTGCTGGATTTGTAATTTTGGATCTATTCATGACTTTAGGTATGACTCTTTGTATGCCTTGGATAGGTTTCTTAACAGCTTTGTGCCTTAGTTTACGTTTCAATAACAGACAATGTTATTTATTGTCATTCTTGGACATTTGCACAGATGCCATTAGGAAGTGCCCATTTAGAGACTCTTGCAGGTTTTAGAAAGTCTTAAGTCCTTCCAGTTGAATTCCAGTATTCCTTACTGCCATCAGATAAGGGAAATCTACACTCTTATGGCATCTCACAGACCTTCAGTTTCTTAACATCACAGGAAAAACTCCACAGCAGAACACAGAACTGAACCCCTGTGTCTTGAATGTCTTGTCCATTAACCAGACCATAGCCTGGTCTGCACTTTTATTTCCCTTTGCAGCTGTGCCCTGAAACTTATTTGATTGTCATTGAGTTGTTCATTTGAGTACATGTTCATGCTGTGATCTTCCCCACACCATCACTTCCTCACTCCTTAAGAACTCAGCAAGGACAGGAACTGGCAAAGACACATCAGTGCAGACACAGGTCTGTTGCTTTGCTCATGTTTTGGCTTTTCTTGCTCTTTTGTGCTTTCCCTTCCACTCTGCCAATCATTCAATCAACATTTTTATTCTGCTATCTGGTCTTCCTTTGGTGAATAACTTCACTATCTGCTGGGGTCCTAATAATTCACTGCTTTCTTATTTTAATGAAAAAGTCCTATTCTCTTGATATCAGGCCTCCCAGAGCTGGGAGCATGCAAGCCCCTTCTCATCTGCTTGTTCTCTGAAACCCATATTCCGCAGGGATTCTGTGATCTATTATTCTTCCCCCTCTGCCTCTGGTGCTGCAGACAGTCTTGAAAGGAGGCCATTTGAAAGGAGAGAGCAGCAGCAATATGGCTTATGAATTCCTGGCACATTGCTTTACCCTGAAGGGTATATTAAACAATAAGCGTTTTTTAAACAAAGACCTCCAGTAACCTCACCACAGGCACTGACTCCGCTGATATGTTATTAATTTTAGGCACTAGCTTCAAATTATCTGGCTGAAATACCACTTGTCCGCTCTTAATACTTAGTCATCAGAAAGATATTACCTCTTTCAGAAATGCCACCTTCCTTTCTCATCTGACTGTTGAAGAGTATATACTTGGGTTTCTCTGAGAGTAGCCCAATATTCAGCAAAGAAAACAAACCCTCTCATTAAAGCCCACAGTATTTATCAAGAGAAGAAAAAATACTATCCAAACTTAAAAATAGTTAAATACAAGGAGTTACATTTCTGGTAAACAATAAACATGTTTCTTTTTTCACACTAAATGTGTGGATAAGCCGTTTTGTCTAAACTTTCCTCAGACTCTTACACAGAAGTGCTTGGACACTCATTTATATTTATTGTCCAAAGGCACATCATTTGTCTATTAGGGATTGTGCCAGGTATTTACAGTAGGAGAAGTGATTTCAGAAAGTAACTGTGAGATGCCACATATGATTATAAGGTGGAATTTTTAAACTACTTGGCTTTGTCCAAACCATGCTCCCACAAGCATGGGGTGTGGTTTTTTGTAATTTGAATATTCCCAGTTCCTGTGTTCAAGAGTTAAGACATTTTCTAACCACTGTCATCAGGGCGGGTCCGGACTCTCAGTTCTGTCTCCAAGATTAGCTGACCCTACGGACTTTGTGGGCAGGGAGGCTATGGCAGGGCTGTGGGGAACATGGACAATTGCAACTTCAGCTGTGCTACAACCAAGGCTGGGCTGGCTGAGATGGAGGATGAAGGGATGGAGATTCCCGGGAGTTGCAGGATCCCTCTAGTCATAGAGTGAGAAGTAAAAGGTGCTTAACAGAGAAAGCCTCATTTAAAGGTGTTTTTCATGGCTGTGAATGGTGGCTCGTTTTTGGTTGGTTTTTTGTTTGGGTTTTTTTTTGGGTCGAGAGGCAGGAGTTACTCAGCAGCTCATACTTTGCAAAACCCAGAGAGGAAGGACTGCTTGCAAATTGCTTTCAGAGCAAACTGCTCAGCAATTTGAGAGGAAACTCAGGCGATAACTCAGGAAGAAGTAACGCACCACGCACTCTTTAAACGCTCACACAACTGGGGTTTGAAACCTTTCTCTTTTAACTAGTGTGCCTGGTATCTGGTGTGGGGAAGAGGGAACTGGGAGCGATATGTGGGAATACCAGGGTGAAGTCCCATGGGAAAGGCCAGAAGCTGATTTTCTCCCTCAGATATATTTTGTAACACTTCTAGCTTCCAAATAAGCTCCAGACTTGCTGTCTTTGTTTCATGGTGGAGGGAAGGGGGGATGGGAGGGCTTACAATTCAACTCTTATTGTGATATATGACATAATACCACTTTGTAAATTGAAATTACCCCGTAGCCGCAATAGTTTGATCAGCTGAGTTTATAATCAATGGTAATAATCCCTTCCATAAACAGCCAAGCAAGGCTGAATTTCACAGAGCTAGTCTTTGCGCATGACTTGGGAGGGAAGGCTGGTCTCTGTCTGTTGTATCTGGATGTAATATTTGGTGTTTTTTCCTGAGCATGACCATGCTAAATGACTGCCTTTCCAAAAGGTCTTCTGGATCATAGCACTGATATTACTTTAAGGCATAAAATGCTCGTTATTGTTAAAATACAGATTAAAAATATACTTGTAGCATGATGAATGGAACTTAAGAAAGTGGGCTGTATTTCAGGGCAATGTTAGTTGCATGCAGAATTAAGAAAGAGTTGTGTAACTTGTGTTTGTAGTGCAGGCTATAGAACCAAACTTTCCCAGAGTTCAGTTGTGTCCCAGGTCTGTCTTAGCCTTAGATGCTGCTGCTTCATTGCAGTCATTAAACTCCTATCTTTGCCTGCTGAATGGGCTCTCAAGTTTCACATTTACAGCATGGTAATTAGCTTAATCATATTATAGTATAGAAGAAACTTCAGTAAGGAAAATAAAACCATACTGCTCTTGTTGGGCAAACTTTATTTCCTTTAATGTTCTGTGTTTGTGTCTTATTGCCTGGACCTCTCCCACTAATAAGCTTTTAATGACTGTTCCCACTGATATCATAGCACCAGGTTCTTTGCATGCTGCCTTTGTTTCCTGGAATAAAATCAATTAAGCTCCTTGTCTCTCTGACCTCATCTTGTATTAAGACTTAGCACAACAATTAGGAGCACATTATGGCATTCGCTCTTTTATAATTTTGATTCTACAGATATTGCAGCAAGTCAGGCATCAGTGAAAAGTTTAACTTCGATGGAACACAACGTAGTATGTGTATTAGAAGTCTTCGGTGATCTAATTACTATACTTATATGATTCACTTTTGCAAAAGTGATTTAATGAGCCAGTGACTCTTCTCAACAGCCTTTTTTTTTTTTTTTTTTTTTGTGAGTATGGACAAAGTTATAATTTTTTGGTAGGCAATTTGGAAGATTTTCACAGACCTAAAATAGGGAGCTGTTGGAAAGATGCTTCTAGGATGCAATGCGATATTTCAAAAAGCAACAAAAGTTTTGTTGCAGTTTGAAATATTTTGTTTTAAAATTAGCTTAGAGTATTTCAAATGGAAGTTTTTTGAATATGAGTTTTTGCAGAAAGCTAGGGTTTTTTTTTTCTGTCAAAACTGCTTTGACTTCTCTTTGACCAGCTTTAGAGAAAATGTTCTTCAGTTACTACAGCTAATGGCATGATCACTTCATTGCTGTAGAGAAAATCAGCACTCCCCTTTGCATTCTCTTTTAAAATTCCTTTTAACTTTAAGCAGGTTATAGGACCTAATTGATCAGCTCCTGCAATCTTTTGCTGCTAATTGGCTAGATGTCAGATGATAAAGGGAATAATATCCGTTCCCATCATTTCACAGGGGACACTTTGTACTTGATATTTCCTTTTCACATCAAATGCAGCACACGTGGTTCTTCTGTAATAAGTCCTGTGAGCAACCAGGAGAAGAAAAAGGGTAAAGGAGCATCTGAATTTAGTTTGTTCACTAGCGATACAGAAAAGTAGTCCTGTCCTACAACTATCAAGATTTAATTAAAAAATGAAAAGAATGGAAACAAACTGAATTGCAAACTTGTTCATGTTATCATCAATTCTGCCTTGGCAGTTTCTAGAATATTGAATAAATTGCTGTGCTTGCTGTGATAGCCTCTGTTGAAAACTTCGGTGACATTTCTCTTTGAAAAAGGAATTCATTGTTCCCCCCAAATGTGATGTTCTGAAAGTCAAATTTCCCTTTCATGTCTGTAAGCAAATATTTCAAAGAATTTTTTTTAATAATTGGACAGAGTTATTCATAGGACTTCATTTTCTCCAGAAAACTCTGGCTTTGTTTATGACTGGAATATGGCTTGTAAAAATGAATCTCTGGATTACAGGCATGGCTTGCCTCATTTACTATGAGAAACCTGAAGGCTAGGTTTAAGATTTTTCATTTTGCCATGATGAAGGGCAGCAGTTTTTTCAAACCATATAGGGACCATGCCCAGAACAGAATCATGAATCAGAGTCAACTTTTTCCCCCTTTGCCTCTCCCATTTCTGCCTTCCCTACCTGCACCAGTCTGACACAACTCATTGATCCTGCTGTACCTCCTAGGACTGGTAGGTCATGACTACGAGAAATTGATGGCAATGGGACACTGGTTATTATCACTCCAACACCCTCCAGCCCCTATTTTGAAACACAAAGAGAACAGTGACCGAACCCCTAACTCCGGTATAGGTAGTAACGGCATAAGAATGGGGACATATCTGATAATTGTGGGTAAAGGGCTGTAAAATACTGTATAAATACAGGGCTGTGTTCCCCTTCAGACTGAAACATGAAAATGTTTTCTTTCAAGGGAAAGAAGTCAAATCCACAAATATCATCTGAGACTGACAGCTGTGCTTCTGCACACAAAATGGTGGGTTTTTTCCAGTTTGGATTATGGAGTGTTTACCATACAGCCTTGTCTTAAAGCACTTGTGAAACAGAGTGGCAACAGACATACAGTGTCTGAATCTCTAGTATTTGTAGAAATGTTATTTAATTGTAGTCAAGAGCAAGCAGAGATGGACATGAAGTCTCTTACCTGAATCCTGAACAGCTCTTAGGAGACTGTGAAAATTAGGGAGCCGTGGAAATCTTTGCTCACATCTTTCCTCAGAATTTTGCCAGATTGGTGGTCTTCTGCCCAGCACCTATATAAGAGGAGCTGAAAAAAGGCATATGTGACAGGAACTTTACTAAAGTATCACAGACACTGAAATTTTGGCTATATTGACTGGTCTGGTCACTGGCTAACTGGGATGCAGTTATAAAAGACAGCTTTTCTATTGGGGTAGGCAACATTTCTCCAAGTAAGGAAAGAAATGCTTTTGTTGAAAGTGGGTTTTGGGAAGAGGGGAGAGTTTTCTGACCATCGTCCTCTTTCATCTGCTTCCGTAGCTCTGAATCAGAGAAGAGGCAGCATGGTCCCAGGTTGGGTACTTACATAGACAGCTGCCTGCCTCTCAAACAGCTTGTACAGAGTCAAGTTCTCATTATTTCCAGACAGGTACCTGAAAAGCCTTCTTGCTTAGGCTCTGATACAAACTCTCATTATGAGATGGAACAAAGAACAACCCTGCGTTTTAAAGAGGAGTTGAGTTGTGATTATTCTGTTGATGCTAAAACTTGTAACATCCCACATTACAGCTACTAAAATTCTTGCAGGGCCTTCCAGTCTCCTAAGCAACTGCACTCTCTGCTAACAGGAAGAGATTATCTGGTCTAGAGAGGTGTAGAAAGAGCCTTTGTCTCTGCTGGTGGCAACAGTAGCTGAAAAAAGAGTAAAGAAAATTGTTACTTATATTTCAGTAGTGTTATGTATATTTTAATTGTATTTAACATAGAGGATCTAGTGATGATAAATGCCTGCAAATTGAAAACAAGGAGAGAGAGTAATTTTGTGGCTGCAACAAGGGTGTTATTTTAACACTTGTATACATACAAGTGTATGTATTCCAGTATACAGCTGGAAAAGAATAGTTTGTGACTTGCAACATCATGGATATTTCAACAGTTCATGGTGTTCAAAAACTGGTGGAGCAATGTTCAGAAGATCCTGCTATGCCACTACAGGAGGGGTGATGGAATGGCCTGTATTTCTGTTGTTGCATCCTCCCATGATATTAAAATCCTGCATATTCTTCCATAGGGAATGATACCATTGACATAAATGGAACTTTCTTGGCAAATTCCACCTATTAGAAACGTTTTCTTATTATTATTCCTCGGGATTTTTTTTGTATATACTTCTGCCTTCCCTCCACCACTGAGATCACAAGGCCATCAAAGAAAGTAGATCACTTTTAATTCCATTGCAATTCACAAATTCTGCATGAGGCTTCTCTATACAGTGTAAACCTTTTTGTTTTCCTTAATTAACCTTAAATGTTTTAAGTCTGGTTATTTTTCAAGTCCCTTGAAATGAAGTGACAACCGCAACTGTGCTATTCTGAATTTTGATAATTATATTTCTCTAAAAATAAAAGCTCCATATGAGATTCATTTAGAATTGTGCACCTGGGGAACTTCTGATTACTGCCTACGGTATTCAAGACTATTAAAATATTCACAGAGAATACGCCTCTTTCTAACTCCTTGCACAGAGGGAGAATTTCAACTCCTTGAGGACTGGAAAGCAGTAAGTGTGATTACTCTGGTGCTATGGCACAGACCTGGGTTGCTTAGGAGGGTGATGTGTCTTAAGTGGTCAGATAGGTCCAAACCCAAGAATTTCATTTTTGAGCCATTTCAGGTTTTGAACTCTTCCTTCTCCTGAGAAATAAACAATTTGGTCATCAGAGCAACTTGAGCAGCAGGGAGGGAGTTGGTTTTGTTGAGAAGTTACTTTTACTGACGGAGGAGCTTTTACCTATGCTGTAATTTCTAGGCTTGGCCTCACCATGAACCCAAACATCACAGTGTTAAAAGAAATTTGATTTTCTGCAGGATTTTTTACTAGTCTCTTTGGAGCTCTCTGTTTACAGTGCTTTCTGCAAATCCACTGAATGTGTTGTCCGTTCCAGGAAAATGCCAATGTATATTTGTGCCTTGAAGCACTTGCTTTCTAAGTTGCTCTGTCTTACTCAGTAGCAATGTGAAGCCATAACGATCAGTACCACTTTTATATATACTAGCTGCAAGTGGAAGCTAGGGCAATAGGTAAATAATAAGACTAAAACCATGTTGACATACTAAAACAGCACTTATTATATGATTGTGGCTGAAGAAAGGCTTGAATATGTGTTGGGAGGAGATACAAAGAGTCGGTCAAGAGGGAAATAAAACAGTCCAGAGGAAAACCAAGCATTGAGACCAGAACTATGTGTTGTAACACTTTGCATTTGTCAGACATCAAAATGAAATCAAGTTCACACTATACCGGATTCTTATTTGGCGGAATTTTTTTTTTTGCTTCAGTTAAGTTCATACAGTGTTCAGTTTGGCCCTGTATAACCTGAGCACTCCTAATAAAGCTTAGAAACTTAAGGAAGTTGAAGGTGTTGCCATTTTCACATATTGAGCCATAACAACGATGGAAAAATAATTATTTATTAAAGTCCCTTTTCCTTTCCTTACTTAGGCACTAGAGTGAGTTAGAAAAACTATTACAATGCAATAAAGTTAAGCAGAAAAATAAACTAAAGAGCTGAAACATAATTATCTATTCCTGCAAATGATGCACAAGAAGCATATAAAGCTACCAAATAAATGCTACGAGTCATTTAATAGTGTATTAGGACACAGGAAATTTAGATACAGGACCAAATTACACCCTGATGAAATGCCACTGACATTAACGAAGTTGAACTCAAAAATACTTTGTCATGTGTGGTAGACCTAATGTTCTCTGGGTTTAGCTGGTAATTTTTAACCTGCCTTAACTAAATATTAGCAATGTGTATATTTTGTACTTTAACATGAACAAATCTGTTTTTTGAAAAGCTGTTGGTTAAAATGGCTTTTCCCACGCACATACATATGCTCGTGAGCAATCGAAACCATAGTTCTCGTCTAATTACTACTGATGTTGGGTAACCTTGCTGTTGCTGTTAGTAAGAGAGTAGTTGTGTTAGAGGCTTCCATCGTTTCTCTGGAAATATTTTTTTCTTTCCACTGACTGCTCACCTTTTCAGCCTAAATATTTATTGGTTTCAGTAGTGTGGTGATTCATTTCTATTTGTTTTTAATTTCCTTGTGCAGTGTTTCAAATGGTACCACAAGCTATGAATGGATTGGTGTTAAATTATGTAGAGGTGCCACATTGCTCTTGAATGCATGTTTTTGATGAGGTTATTAAAACTCTGACAATACAAATTACCATAGCAACAAAAAACATAAATTCACAGCCTATTCCAACCTCTGGAGTATGAAAATATTTTAGAGCACTCAAACACTTTGCAGCCTAGCACAGCTCATATGGCTTGCCTTGCAGTTCTTCACTGTGTCCTGAAATATATCAGTATTCATTGGCCCTCGATCTCTCAAACAGGCAAGAAGTCGTGACTTTGTTCCTTCTTTTTTTTTATTTAATGTAAAGCATTAGATCCAGCTCAGTTCCTTGCTGGTGACTTCCCCTGTGACCTTCAGGTGGTAGTTTGAGTATGGTACTTACACAAAGAAAGAAAGAAAGAAACTTCTGACCAAGATTGTCTCTGATGATGATAGTGGAGTGGGGCTGTCGTCTTGATTACTATCAAAGGGCTAACGCAAGAATTTCTCATTTTTGTTCTCATGTTTTAAGAACTCTGGTTTTGGAGTAGGCTCTTTTGTGCAAGGTGCTGTAGATCCTTATTTTATAAAAGGGTATTAGTTAGCAGATCTCAACACAGTGCTGGAATCCATGCATTTTTGCTGTGCAGTAATGAAAATGGTAAAGTAGAGCTGGGATTAGGAGAGCTGCTTCCATTTTCCTCAACGTATTTCATCATTATTTTACACCTAATCGGCATTTGATGATTGCTTCTAATTCCATTGGCACCTGTCCTTTAGGTGGTATAATGTGAGGAGTGAAGTTAAAAAGCCACCTTTTCTCTCCATGTTCAGATTGACCTTGACATATTTTTAAATTATTGTGCAATTCTGAATGGTTTGGTTGGTCAAGATAACGTATGTATCTATAGGAGGCAGACTGAGAAAAGAACATGAGTTCCTAGGTTTTTGATACCTTTCTGGTTATTGATGCAAGTAATTTCACTGAAGTCAATAGTATAGTCGTAGAAGTAGGAAGAAGTGATTTGGACTAAATTCTTATAAGAACAGGAAAGCAGTGGGCATTATTTCATGTCTTTGTGTTTTATAGGTCAGTTTTGTGTTCCAAGGTTTATGGGGACATTAGATGGTGACCATATGGTCTATTAAGGTAACCCTACTGTTTCTGTCTAATGTTTCTGTTGTGAAATCACGCTGCATCTGGTAAATTTAATCTGGAAATATGTCCCTGTTTTCCCAAGATCTCTCTCTCTGTACACTGTTTAATACTACAGCCTATATAATCTGCTTGGCAACGTGATCCTTTCATTAAAACACTTTCATTAAAACACTTTCATTAAAACAACATAATTCTTTCAAATAGTATTTGAATACTCAGATATACCATTCAAGTTTCCTGCCTTTTATAAATGAACACACTGTCCCTCTACCAGACAAGGACATTAAAACCATCAGCAGATAATGAGTTTTGCTTCAGGATTGTTCACTGGCTGAAATGTACAATGTGTGTATACCTTGAGGTTTCGTACTGGTTCAATCATAAACAAGCAAGTTAGAATCAGGATTCAGCAGCAAAGTGCATTATTTAGAACCTGCATAATCTGGTTTTATCCCTGGATCTACATATAGATCACATAATCAGATGTATTTTATGCAAAGAAAATGTTAATTTTAAGCAATGTATACCATTTAAAAAATTAAGTAGATTTAAAATGCTTATTGCTTTATTAATAAACTGTAATTCAATTTTGGAACAAATAGCATTCCTAATCTGCAGAAGCTATAACATGGAAGCTTCTGGTTTACAGCTCATTTCCTTTATTCCTGTGTCTAAATATCAGCAAATAACAGAATAAGTCTCCACTTGTTGAAGACTTAAGGAAAAACCTCCAGAGACAAAGGATCTACATGTAGTTGGAACTATTGATACATTTTACAACTATAACAATTACGAAACTTTCAAATTCCGGTTTTCTTAACAATTTTACCTTTCAGTGCAAAATTGGTACAATTTTGCTAAGTAAATACTGTCATTCTTATCATAGCTAGACTTCAACCACAAGATACTCTGTTTAATCATCAGTAAAGGATCAAATTTGCTCTGTTTTTTATTTCCTTTGCAAGTGAGAAAGCAATGGCAAGTTCCACTCCCTTTGCTGGCATTAGTTTACAGGAACTGGCAAGAATCTAACCTCTTCTACAATACCATGGGAGAAAGAGTGAGTTTTAAGCCAAAATTCCATTTGTCTTATTAGCAACGTTAAAAAAAGAATTCTGATTGTGACAGACTTGTCATAAACAGTTGTGACAATGCCTGAATTGCTCTCTTATTTCTTCTACTGTATCAAAGAACTGAAGCGTTACACTATTAAAGCAAGCAAAATTCTGCACTTAGGGTTTCCAGAGAACTGAAATGAACTCTGCAGTGGTTGTAAAGAATGGATAGTAGGAAATAGAAAGCCACAACAAGGATTTTTTTCTTTTAAAAAGGGTTGGGGAGAAACTTGAGAAACTACAGACCAGCAAGTCTGGCTCTTGTCCTGGACAAGATGGTAGAAAACTGTAATAAATGGAATTGATAGACACCTAGATAAATATACTAGAGAAGAGACAACATTGTTTTTGTAGAATGAAGTAATATTTCACAAATCCATTAGAGTTCTTTGATGGAATCAATAAATATGAGAAGGGTGATCTGGTTTGAGCTGCATTAGATGGATTTCCAAAAAACTTTCAAGTAAGATTCTTCATCAAAACTTTTGAAAGTAACTGAGCTGTCAAGGGCTAAGAGGAGGGCTCTTTCTGTGGGTGAGCTGTTTTAAAAAGTAGGAAACAAAGCATAAATGTCCAGTTTTCATAATGGAGATCGATTATCAGTGGATCCTCACAACAGTGCATTGAAAATTGGCCTAGAAGTGG
The DNA here is from genome assembly GCA_033124195.1 of Coracias cyanogaster. Lineage (NCBI taxonomy): Eukaryota > Metazoa > Chordata > Aves > Coraciiformes > Coraciidae > Coracias > Coracias cyanogaster. The sequence continues at coordinate 18,635 of JAVSBS010021991.1, forward strand.
TTTAACAGCAAGGTAGCAATATTTTTCTGACCTAAATAGCTCCCCAAGGAGGACAGTAATCTGAAGTAAGCAGCGTAATAGTGGAATAATTTAATTTGTTAACAGAGTAATTATCCCGAGTTGTGACTACTTGAGAGGGTTATATTGGAAAGCCACAGAGAAATGGATAACCCTGAAGGAGCTGTCAGCTGTTTCAGTCAAGGCCTAAAACCACAGGCCATTGCAGCACAGTACCTCAGATTCTTTACCAGCTCTGTGGTTTGTTTGGTCGGGTTTTTTTCTTTCATTCTTTTTTTTTAAATTGGTATTCCTGTTTTAGTATCATTATCCCTGCTTTGAGCAGGGTTGGAGCAGGTAACCTCCTTAGATTCCTTCGATTAAGGAAGCTGTACAGAGGGAAGTGGGGCTTGACAGGGTTACATCACTGGTGCCAAAGCAGGCTTTATGACACCAGTCTTTCATCTGTTCTTAAGAATTAAGTGGTTTTTTTGATTCAACGTTATAGAATATATATATGTATCAGGTCTTCCTCAACTGAGTGGTCCTGTGGAAGCCTGACAATGTCTAGATCAGCTAAGTGGACTGCAGACTGGGAAAGCTTTCAAAGGGAAGAAATTAGCGTTCAGCCTCTGAAGTTATTTCTATATTATATGTGGATACTGGAAAGTGCTGCTAATCCTTCCAGTCTTATTTTCATGCTGGTTTAAGAATTGAAGTGATTGTAAATTCTGAATCATAGAATCATAGAACCATTTCTGAATTTAACCCGTATCCAGACAGCAAAGGTGACTCACTGAGGGAGTTTTCTCTTTATTTTAATTTGGATAGGAATACTCAGAAAATATTTATCCAAGGGCCTGTGTTGTGGGAAAAGGTGGCAGCTGACTAAAGGGATCATCAGAGCGAAACCTGATGGTGGAAACAGGGGTTAAAAGGAACATGATGGGACTAGATCTGTGAGGAGAATAATTTCAGAGAATTATTTGACATCACAAAGCACTTTATTTTCTTTCCCCCACAGTAAACTCGAATGATCTTAATGACAGAAAATGAGATCCAGCAGGTGTAAACTACAGCAGTTAAATATTCATGACTGAAAATAGAAGCAGGAACTGAATTTAAGTACGGGGTCAGTACAGGGTAAGATTCTTCAGGGCACTGAAGCGAAATAGCTGTCAGACCGCAGTGAAGACAGTGATGAAAGGACAGCTTGAAAGAAAATGGTAATGGTCAAAGTCAGCTTATAGGTAAAACTATGAGAAAGAGACTGATTGAAAAATGCTCTTGAAATGTGGCTGAACCATTTCCAGGGATATGAAATTTTGTGCCAGAGACTTTAACAGAAACAAGAGAGCAGAATTCAGATGAGAGATCAAGATATGGAGAGGCTGGCTTCTGACCTTCTGCATATTCCCTGAGATACTTGGTCGCTATTGATAAACCTGCAACCTATAATCCTGCAAGTAAGTGTCCCAGAATACATAAATTAATAAAAAATCCTGAGGGGTGGTTCTTCTCCCTGGTTTTCTTCTAGGGAATATCACTAGGAGGGGAAAGTGATCCAGTGCTAAACAAGTGAGATTGAACATTCAAGAAAAATAAGCTGGAGAATTTAAACATGCTTTGTGGCATGATTTGAAGAAACACTTGATTTCCTGATAGCAGAAGAGCAGTGATTGCACTGAAGTCTCAAAAAATATCTTTATGTGTTAGGACAACTTGATGAGGCCTTCGCTGTTCCAAATATTGTCTGCAAAAGTCAGGATGTCAGACACTTTCAAAGACTTAATACCTTTAAAATAGCAAAATTTCATGTAATGTGGCCTATCAAGACTCTGTAAAACTACTGCTCAGCAGACTAAATCCAGAGGGGATTCTTGTTCCAGACATATTCTGTCAATATGCCTTTCTGTGCCATAATGTATCTGAAGAGCATGAGTTGAAAAAATTAATTAAAAAATTCTCCATCAAATTGACTAAGGACCTAAGCTGGATATGTGTCAAGGAAATGAATGCAATCGCTTTCAGTTATAAGATACATCACCATCCAGTAATACCTAGATGTAAATAAAACATGGCATAGATGCCCTTTTCAGCATAGCTTTTTATTTTTTATGGATTGTGAATCCAGCCCTTTATATCCTGTAGCAGCTGTCAAACGTGTTCATCCACTTCTTATATTGCTATCTAACACCACACCCCGTGTCATCCTCCCTAAAATTATAGCATAAGAAATATGGAATATTCCAGCCCCTTCATGTTTAACTTGAAAAGGAATCATTAGTGCATCTCTGGATATAAGTGTGATTCAAATCTTTTCTTCCTTCCTGGGTGTATCTGTCACAAGCAGCACAGCTAAAATTTTTAAATACTGAAATTAGATCTTCCAAGCCAGGCAAGCTATTGGGAGCAGGGGCTTCTCTGTGCTCTTGGAACTGCTCAGGATGGAGTTCCCGGTGACCTTCAGAAGGTTTTAGGGATCAGGACTTTTTCATTTTATCTATGAGTGTGCAGACTTCTAACCTTCCCCGTCCAGAAACTTTCAGCTAACAGCCCTCAATATATGACAGTGCTGGGAAACTTGGTCTCACCGACAAAAATCTTGGTCTAGACTTCTTTTAAACATCTCTGCCAGGCTCAATAAAAAAAAAAAGAAAAAGGTGTAAATTTTAGAAAATCCCTTCTAGGCTGCTCAAACTAAACCCCCCAAATCAGCAGCTGTTTCAGACATTTAGACCTTTGGATAACATGTTTGTCCTTTGATTAATTCCTGTTGTTTGGGGGGTTTCTAATATGTTTTTATGTAACAAGATATTCAGAAACAGGGAGAAGATCTCCCAACTTCCTTCTTCAGCTCAGTGATTTTTGAACAGAGAAAATGGTGTCAGTGCTATTCACTGATCTCCTGCTTTATGTTCTATCAGTTTTTGTATTCTCAGCAAGTCCAGATTTTTGATACTATTTATAAAGATGTGCTTGAAAGTATTCTTTGTCTTCCAAGTAAAGTAACTTGCTTAGACCTTGAAATCACTTAGGCTGTTTCATTATTAATTTCATCACTCATCTTGCTATTTGTCTGTTTGGGCTTTTAAAAATAGTTGTGTGTGGTTGTTTTGGTTTTTTGTTAGAGAATAGTATCTTAATCTAGCTGGAAGTATTACCTAATTCCCCTAGTTGTTTATCTGCAGGAGGATTTTAGAGGCTTGCACAGAACTGTCTTTTTGTTCAAAGCACCCCTACAAAAGCAGCGGTAAACACTGCATCATACCACTGCTGCTTTACTGGGACATTTCCTGCATATAGGGAAGAAGCAGCAAAGATGGAGAGCTGTACATGTTTTTTCTCATTCTTTTTAACAAATTGAAATAATTGAACTTGGAATTCTAGTAGCTAATTTGAAAGCATTTGTTTGCGTCATGACTAGCTTGCTGAGCTACTTCTGGGAATGCAGGTCTGCTGGTAAGATCCATAATTTGGATATATTTTCAAACAGGCTCATGTTCCCCGAAATTAGAGAAAGTAGCCGTGGCTTAATGTGGAGTGACTCACAGAACCTATGAGACCCCCATTGGCAATGCTCTCTAATTCTTTTTTTCATGCGGGGAAATTGCTTTCAATTATTCAATGCCTGCCATTCCCTGAATTTGTTTTTACCATTTATGGTTCAAATCTGATGGTGACTATGATGGAACAGAAGCATAGGAACTGAAGTAGCATGTTTAATTACCTACTTGTCTGAGGATGAACATCAGACCTGGACTGAAATGAAAATCCAGATTGCATGTGGTTTTAAAAATACTACGTGGCACAAGTAGAGTTCGGATGCTAACTTGAATGGTACTGTGTATGGCAGCAAGCTAAATGATTGCAAAGATCTAGGTCACTCCCTAGGACACTGCTATCTCAAGACTGTATACCTGAAAGCAGGGCTAGAAGCTGCTGCCATTCCAGCCCTGGGAAGATGGAATGATTGAAAAGCCAAACAATAAAAGACAGTAGCTTTAAATAAGCAACAGTATCCAGAAAACTAGTGAGTAAGCTACAGAAATGTCTACTAGCTCTTCAACCTGTTCCAATAAAAATTGTCTTAAGCAGTAATAGTCAGTAAAAAGCAGGCAGACAGTACAGCAAGAAAAATCTGAGGCCTCAAACCAGTAAATGTTTGTTAAAGATCCCTAGAAGGTATAATGCTGAAAGACATGCCACAGAGGTATTGTTAGAAGAGTGATTTTTACTTGAATTTCTCAAACTGCCCAGGGTGACTAATATATGCCTTCGCCCAAAAAAGTGTTGTACAGAGTTGGGAGTGTAGTTGCGGTTCATTGGATATGCCAGAACATTAGCTTCTCAAAAGTCTTTGAATGCCAGCTTAATAAAGGAGATGTGTGGGGTCTTCCATTCCTGCAGTTGTAATTTGAAACTATTTTGCCCTATTTGCAATTGTAAATACTGATGTTAGGCACTTTCCAGGCCTATAAGTACATCAGAGCCTTCATAAGAAACCAGAGTTCCTCTTCAAAGGCAAGAGCAACTCTATTTGTAAAGACTGGAGCGACTCAGGGGTCTTTGAAAGTGTCATAGGGGTCTTTGAAAGTGTCATTGGGCTCAGTTTAAAGCAGTCTTTTTTCTTCTAGTAACCTTATGTAGTGTGCATCCATGGAGGAAATGAGTTGAATTCATTCACTAAATGTTATTACACTACAGAAATGAGAAAAATTGACCCTAGCCTTGAAAGATCATTACAGAAAGTTAAATCACACTTTGTATGACATCTGGACGTGCTAGAAATGAAGCTGTCATCAACTAACTTAAACCAAGAAAGTACTAGAAAACTTCCTGGCTTCCTGTTACTGGCTCTATTGTAGACTGCAGAGTGTTGATATATCCCAGCCAAATACCCTGGTGCCCAAAGCCCTAAATGCACAAGGATATTCCCTTGGTTTCTGAATTAATTTTGCAATAGACAAAGCTGGGCAAAGTGTTGGGCATCCAGCTCATGCACATGATTTAATGAGCTCTGTGTATCCTACCAGTAAGCAAATGTAGTTAGATCCGTTTTCTTGCTTTCCCACTCAAATGTTATGGAACACTCGGGAAAGAAATGGAGCATTTATGACGAAATTTTCAATCTGTTTACATTTTTGGATGAATGTTAGTTAGATGCAGAAGCCTGGAACACTAGACATTATCTTGCATTTATAAAGTATACACTGTTCCAAAGGATTCCCAAGCATGTCATAAAACTAAATGGGATTTTCAAGAGGAAGTTTTAGATAAGGATAAAATCTGCTGGGGAGGGAATGAATCAGATGAAGAAAATCTATTGTCCCATTCGTCAAAATATTTACAGCGGATACTTGGATTATTTTTCCCCTACACTGATAAAGGTATTTGCCACTCCTGTCTCCATCAGAAGACTTTAAAACACTTCTAGGAGGTGTGTCATTGCCCTGTTCTTGTAGAAAAGGAAACTGAGGCAGAAGGAGATAGAGTGACTTTTTCCAAGGTCACACTGGAAATCACTGTGTAGGCAGAAGGGATATCCTGATTTTCCCAGGCCCAGATCAGGCTTCCATCTACCATGGGTCTGGCCTTCAGATAATGGAGGCCAGATTTAAATTGGTATGAATCTCTGTATTTGTCCACAAATTAATGGAGATAAGGAACTTTAAAGCAGCTAAGCGTCTGACCGTAAGTTGTGATATTTGATTTTGTGTGGAACGGATCACATTTTTTTTTGTCGGTAGAGCAAAAAATAGTAGTTAACTGGGAAGTGTGCAGCCATGGCTGGTTATGGACAGGGCTACTGTCCCTTCAGAAGAGATTTCCACATCGAGTTGGACACTGCAAGATAGATCAGCTACTCAGGGCTTCTTTTTTGTTGAATTTATATATTTTATAAAGTTCAAACCAGTCATAATGTGAACTCGTCTTTCGTTCTGTCATCTCTGTGAAATGCCCATCAACCCCTGGCCAAAGCGATACAATGCGCAGAGTAGTTTTCAAATACATATCTATGTATGCATATTTGTATTTCTTTTTAAGATTTTCCTCTTAGAGCTTTCCCCTCTAGATATGAAAACCTGTGTAAAAGAATGGAAGGTAAATGTGCTAGTTGAACTAAAATGTTTATTATTCTCAGTTACCTTATTAATCATGGTTGGCTGGATGTTTGCTATAGAATCAGCAGATTTCATTTGCAGTAGAGGCTTGTTAAATACATAATCATGCACTGTGCAGAAATTAACAGAAGCTTATAACTATGACTAAAAAGTGCTCCTGACCAAGGAATAAAGATTAAAAAGATGTAGCTTCCTCCTATAGCTGATTTATTAAATGCCATTTATTAAATAATGCCAACAGAGCATACAATCTAAATTAATTTCGTTGTAAGAGCTGTATTTGAATCTTGCAGGTAGTTGCCACATTTAGGATGCTGTGCAGGGATAAGGTGTCAGACAGTGGCTACTTCTTGTGGCCTCTCTAGTCCCCAATACAGGGCAAAAGTAACCCAGAAGATTGGCACCATCCTTGTAGAACATCAGGGAAGAGGTAATTACTGAGAAATGAGCTGTAGATCTTTCTTTTATTAGGTGGCGTAAAACTGTGAACCAAACTGTATATATTCTTACACAACTCTTGTACTGTGTGATTCCCATTTTCCTCATGAAGATTGGAAAGGAGGAAATATGAAATTATTTGCCCTGGTTTACACAGAATATCTGAGTTTAACCAAGGAGCTTCAGCTAGATCTCTTCATTCTTGATCCATACCATATCCAATTTCCTACTTTATAGGACTTCAAACTTTAATTTGATAGGACCACAGGTACCATATATGTGATTGCTATTTACAAGTAATCAAAAGATAATGCAGGTTATTACATACTGTAGTAATTCCTCTAAATAGATCTTATTCCCTTTGCACAGCTCAGGGTGAAAACTGTGTGTTAGACACCTCTCCCTGCCTTTCACCACTGATGAAACATCCTGCTCCAGAGTGAGAAACTCACTGTTTTGTCTGTTTTGGAGTGGAGTGGCTGAACTCATCGTGTTGTGCATCGGTGGGAAAAGGTACTGCAACAGTATCATTGTAAGGAAGCGGTGTCCTTCTTTTTGACTGGAAGCTTTTAGAAATTTAGAGTATGGCACAGGAAACGAAAGAGATTGTTTCCATAGCTACTTAAATTTCATTATTAAATTCCTCCTGGGAAATATTGGAAATCAGGATTTTTGTCCTCCCTTTCACCCTAGAATCTTGTACATACGCTGTACTTATAAGAGTAAGCATAAAAATATGAGATACTTTTGTTTACAATTCTCATGTTTTCTGGGAATACATCAAGAGAGTACAAGTGAAGGCAAAACAAGAAGAATGCAAAAGATTGGGTGCTTTTTCTTAAAAAATAAATTATTTTTCAGCAGCTCAGCGTTATTTTTAAGTAATTCTTTTGCACGAGAAATATTTTCACCTGAACTGTAGGCAGTGGGATCTCAGAGGCACCTGCATCTATAGTGACAGGAAAAGAAGCTATTCCTCTGGCAAAACATAAAATAAGTGGCAAAGTCCAAGACGTTGTAACAATCTAAATATGAAATATATTATGCAGTGTTTAAATAGATCAGTATCGCTAGAGACTGAGTACTTTGGGGAAAGGTTTGACCCTCTTTTTTCCTGAAGAAGACTCTTCTCTTATTGGCATGATGCTTCCCTTGAGAACGCTTACACCTTTTGAGTGACTGAATATGCTTAGAGATAAAATAATAACCGATTACACACAGTGCATTTTTATTAACACTGCAGTAATGCGGGTCACCTTCAAAAATAGATTCCTTTTAGGAAACAAGGAGAATGGCAGTCAAGCTATGATTGTAAGCAAATAATGATCTTAAACACTTACTATTTGGATTTTATAAAATAATATATTAGAATAAGTCTTCTTTTAATGACACTGAAGGGAGGTTGGAGGTTTTCAGATAAGAGGAAAATGTTGGCATGCAATTTTCAACCAGGATTTGTGAATTATTCTTAGTTCTGTATAATCCTTGATCTCCTTTGTAAAGTACTAGGGCTAATACTGTTAGTCCTATTTTACAGATAATGAGGAAGTGGCATGGGAACTTAATAACTTGCCCGGGAAGTTCAGTCAAATTAATTGATAACATAAAATGTCAAAACAGAAGTGGATTCAGTCCCCACAAATTCAAGCAGGTTTCCAAAGCCCCATTTAATTTTGATGAGAGACCATATCTATTTGTACCATTGCTGCAAAATGGCTTTATGGTTAGAGTGTATTCCACCTCCATTTCTTTCTTCCTGTACTTGTGGTGAACACAAATTCATGGATTTCTTTGTCTTTTTGCTACTTTCATTCTTGTTTGGTTGTATTTTATAATAACATTTGTATCTGAGAGAAAACCAGCTGCAGCCAAGTAGGTAATACTCAAATATTTGGGGAAATTCTAGGACAGCAGTACAGAAATGCATGCTTTTACCATTTCCTATAATATTTTATCCTGTGGCACAGCTTCTTGGCATGACTGTTTCAGAAATGGCTGTGGAACCAATTAGTAATAACTTATTGATATTGGCAGCTACTGTGCAATTTTTCCCAGCTGTTATGCACACTTCGAGATGCCACATTTCTTGAATCCAGTTCTAATTTACCTAAATGGCAGAATTCATCACAAGAACAAACAAGATATTTGGGTTGAATATGGCAAAGTGCACTCCCAGGCTCCCTTATTTAAGTGCCAGGCTGATGCTCTTCTGCCTACTCTAATGTTTCAGTGTGTTTCCTCCTATCCCAAGAGACCTGTGGCCATGTTCTTGCATGTCTTACCCCAATGGGAGATTACTGACATAAAGAAGTTGAAACAACAGAAAAGAGCTGTGTGTTAGATCTTATTTGGAGAGTGCAGAAAAAGTTAAATAGACTTTGTCTGAGCTGTGGAAACAGCACCTGACACAGTAACTGGGGTCCTTCTTGCCTTTATGATTTAGAGTCTACTCACAGTCTTTTTGGGGACTTCAGCTGAACTCACTCTTATGGGTTTCCAAAGAAACTATACAGGGCTCTTGCTTTCATCCACTACTGTCAGTAGAAGGCAGTAAGAAGCCCAGAGTTGACAGCCCATGTGATCATGCAGTTAATTCAATTAGCAACTTAGTTGTGTTATTAAAGAAGAGCTGCAAAAACTCAAGTCACCAGTTTGGAAGGAACTTTCTGGGTGCGGGTCTGAAATTCACAGTAAATTGAAAAATGAGCTTCAACAGTGTTTTCACTAGTCTTCAGCTGCAGGTCAGTCCTAGTCACAAATGAAAACGTAGAGCTATTTCTCATGACAGAAAACCTGCCAAGCTCAGAGATAAGCCAACTTGCAATTAAGAGACTGAAAGACAAGACCAAGGGAAATCTAAAAGATCTACCAAGAAAGTGCAAACCTTCTTAATTGCAGGGTTTGGCTTTTCCTTCATTTACTGAGCATTGTTATTCCATCTGCAAGGTGTGAGCACAACTGAAGTTTAAAATCCCATGGAAATACTCTATGAAGATACTTGCAAAATCAGTCTAAGTATTTGAGATTTTTGCAGCCAAACCTGAGGTTTAGTTTTCCTGAGAGGTAATCAAGTGTCATAGTTCAAGCAGGGATTCTTAGAAATGAGCTACTCTCAGTTGCTCTTGCTCTGCCTTAAAAAGCCCCTTATCTTTTTATTAAAGTCACAGTGTTTATTCCTCATTACAAATGCTGTCAATATTGTGTTGGTATTTTAGGCGCCTCTTTAAAAGCCCAGCCTTAACAAAACACCCTAGTGGATAGCTTGCTGCAAATTTAATAATGATTTTTCATTGCTGGATGATTTCTTCTAATTACCTTTCTTTTGAAGTGTTAAAGTCCACGATAATGGTTCTTGTGAAGTTTCATAAACATGGGATAGTGCAAGAGCATCCCCCTCACCTTACTGTCTTCTCATTCTTAGACTGCTCTTTAGTGCTTTCTTCGCTGTCGCTGTGCAGTTACACTGTATGTATGCCAGCTGTGTTTCTAGCAGCCTCCTAACTAATAGAAATTCAAGACCTGGGAAAATATATTGAGAAGGAGCAAGAGTAAGTGTTGCATAGTGAGTTTTGAAGTCATGGCCATAACGACTTTCCAGGACACCTCTGGACAAAGTACACAGGGGTTGCTGGTGAATGGGCCAGAGCTGGTTTGCTTTGCAAACGCAAAGCAGGTTGCTGAGAACTCAGTTGGCTGATGTGTTTCCAGATCCTGCTCTGTGTTCCCTTCTCCTATTCCTAGCACTTACAGATTGCATTTGTCCTCTTAAATAGTTGTTTACATTAGCTTTACCTTCTCCCTGGGAAGGGTATGGAGAGAAGGGGTAGCCACACAACCTCCAGGCAGAATCTCCCATTGCTTTAGATAAATGACCCCCAAGAACTGTGAGTGAGAATGATGAGCAATGAGGAAAGTTCCTCCTCTAGAGCAATGAGCTTTCTGTCTGCTGCTGCTTGTGGGAGAGTGTGAAGGAGCAGGGATCCTACAACCTTCGGTTTCCAGATGAAGAGTTGAGCTCTCCTGGTACCACCATGTCAGCTGGAAGGTGTCCTGCAGGGGTGGCCCATACATAGAGATTTCAGGATGCATTAACCTAACCTGTATCATATCCTCAGACTCTTGGCTCAGTGCTAGCAGACAGCTGATGACTCATTCAGTAGCACAGAAACTAATTTTATTAGAAAATTTAATTTTATTTTTTTAAATCCTGTCACTTTTAAAGCTATCCAAATCTGACAGAATAATGAAGACCAGATGAAAGAGCTACTGGAGCCAGTCAGGCTTCCAGGATGCAACAGATCTTTTGACTTAGTGACATTTTGATACTCAGTGCTGGTAACTGCAAGAAGCATTTAAGCTTCAATTTTGCTAGTCTTCTAGTTCCAAGAGTTTTTCCCACTGGCTGAATCTGGCCTTTCTCCTTCAGAAGTGAACTATTTGTCTTCCCTTGTATTTACAGACATTTGAACCTCCATCTCCAAGTTTTGAGTACCAGCTTTGCTCTCCATTTGGGGTTTATTTGGTTTTCTTATTCCCCGGGAAGTAGTGGGATCATTTCTTCAAAGGTTAGGTCTAACGGATGAGAGCATGCTTCCTTCTGTAGGACTCATGCTCAGGACTTGCTCCCCATCAGACAAAAAGCCCATCTTACTTAAAATACACCTCCTTGCCGATTGCCTGTTGTTTCTGTTCCCTTGGCAAGGGATTCCTTTTGTCCCACTGTATTTTCCTTTTGCTTTTAGCTGCTGAATGTTTCTTATCAAATCTAGGATGCTTCTTTCAACTCTCAATGGGGGCCCATCCTGCTGAACCTTGTAGGTTCATGCCTATAAATCTGAATTTTCTGGCTAGGATCTCTAAGCTTGTTGCCACCAGGACTTGGTTCTCTTTTCATGTGACCTTTATAGCTCTGAGTGTTCCTTTGAGATTGTGCCTCTTCTCCCAAAATAAGGTACTTTTAATCTCTGTGTGGTATCACTGAAACCTCCAATCCCAAACTGAGTGATTTCTTATCCATGTGGTTGGGTCTTCCCCTTTAAGCTAGCTTTGTTTGGAAAGGATTATTTCTGTCTTCCTGATCAAAACAGATCCTGATTCTTTCTCCAGTCCTGCTCATCCAAGTCACTGTAATCCCATAAAAAGCAACCCACAGACAATTATGCAGCCAGATGTTGGTTTTGGAGATGCTAATAAAATAACACTCCATCAAAGCTATAGTCAAGCCTCTGCTTACGTACTGGTGCTGTGAAGCTGGTAAAGTAGGTGCAAGATTCAGAAGAAAGGGACTGTTAAATTTACTCTCCATATCCCTTCTTTTTCTAAAATGCTTTGTTTACATTGACTCGTGCAGAAGGTATGTGCTCAAAAACCTTTGGTCAAGTATAATTTCAATTTGTGTGTTAAAGGTAACTTGGCTATTTCTGTTTGCAGGATGTCTGTGTAGCCACAGGCAAAACCAAATGAGGGTCAAATGCTTCTGTATGTTTCTCTGGAACACTGACAGACTGTTAACAGCTGTAGAATGAATGCCGTAAATCATGGCAGTGAAGACGTATCATGTTCTGGAGACAGTTAATCACCAATGGAAGGAATAATACCAAACCCATTCTATCCAAGAAACATACTAAGAATACCAGTTTCTGTAGGAGATGTTTATGAGAACATACTATTCCTTGGGCTGCTGCAGGCATTTCAATAAGGTTCTGTTACTCCTTACCAGTATAAGGACTGACTTCTGCAAGTGCGCCCATACACCAGGTTTCCAGGGACCCATGGAGGCCAAGGGTCTCCAGCAGGACTAAAGGTTTGCTCACAGGAATGCAATAAAGAGGGTTTACTTCTGAAATGCTGGTCTGCTCCTAAATCTGATAGGACTGTTCTCTTTCCAAAAGATGGGGATTTTCTTGTCTTGTTTAGAAGCCTTCTCTCTGGTTATTTTTTATTTTTCTTCTTTTTTTCTTTTCATTTTCATGATAGTTCAAATTAAATATATCTTTTTAAGTTGTTTACATGTAGCAATTTTCTAATTTGAGAGGGTGGACTTGGACTTAGCAGATTTTTTCCAGTAAAAACCTTTCTGACAAGCCCTGGGTACTGCATTTACATCTTCTAATATTTCCATTACATTGCTGTTTATACCTCTCTACCTCAGTGAAAAAAATGCAGAGCTCCACAATGTGTGGGTGATACTGTACCATACCTGAAGATAACAGAACTTGGTTTATGTCCCAGGGAGATTGCTTTCTACATAAAGCAAAGAAATGTCGTCAGAATGGACCTCTGGGGATCTCTAGTCCAACCTTCTGCTCAAAGCTGGATACCTTCGTATAGAAGGGAAGTGGCAGAGCTGAGACCAGAACCGAAGGATGTTCAGTGTTCATTCTGTCAAGTTTTAGAACCTCTCCATTAACTGGGCTGCGAGACCAGTCTCCCCTCTTAGTTAGTGAGGGGCTACCTCACACAGACTAATCCAAAGCGCTTGTGTTAGTCTTCCATGAACAGGTCTCTGAAGAACCTTGAATCTTTGAAGTCTAGGGAGGCTTAGATTTAGTTGTATATTGTTAAACAATATGAGTATCTTCTCTTCCCTGCTTAAGTTTTCTGAATCTTAGGATTACATCAAGGAAAACTTAGTAGCTTTATCCTTTAGCACCTTCACACAAAATACAAATGCTCAACCCCCATCTTGAACTGCCAGACTGTTATAAAACTAAAATAAAGCTGAATGTTGGCAAGTGTGCTCCTTCTCACACACACAAAAATCTCAATTTTGCTCAAGATGAAAGTTATTATTATATAAAGATAACATACAGCATTAGCGCCTGTTGAACTACAACATTTATAAACTGTAAGTCTGCTGACAGTTGGCAGCAGTGGTGGATTTTGATTAAGTAGGCAAGCACACTGGAAAAACAAAAAATTCTGTTAAGCCTCTGTATTTATCTCTTCTCCAGACAGAAGGGTGGGCGAGCAGCTGCCTCCACAGATGAGTGTAATGCAGCTCCTTGGCCAACGTGCATTTCAAACAGATTTAAGAAGCCCAGGGTGTATTTTTTGGTTTTCAGGGAAAAATATAAAAAGAGGGAAGATGAGAGAGGAAATATTAACAACCTAATCACAACCAGCCACCTACAGACTTCAACTTGTATCTTTTCAGAGGAGAAGTGTCTAGTCTGCATGTATGTTTAACTGTGTATGCAGATATGTAAAAAATCTTAAAAAATGTGGAAACTCAGCTTTGTTACCCATTAAATACCCTACCAGTATTTGATATAAAACTGGCCAGGAATTTTCTACTTAAATGTTTTTTTGCTTGAGTGTCATTTCTTTGTAAGGGAAAACTGAGAATTTTTGGAAACGCTAAGACATTCCATTAAAATTGTTGGGGATCTATGAATTTATCACATGAACACAAGTAAGAATCTATGGGAAAATCTGCTGAGCTTCTACTTGCTCAGTAGACGGCTTAGAATATCAAAACCTATGTCTTGGGGATACTTCACCTCATCTTTATCCCTTTAATGATCAAAACCATGGAATGGTCCTCAGGGGCTTGACCTTCAATTTCCACCCAATTGGAAGGGAAATTGGAAATTGTTCCATTATTTTATAAAATTGTTTCTTTGTTTCCTGAAGAAAAAATGGAGAAGGTAAAATAGTAAAATTTATGTATGGTAAGGTTAACAAAGGAAGATTTTGAGGAATAAATAAATAAATTCAAGTGCCATGGGTAACATGAAAACCATGTTCTCATCTGCCAAGTAAAAGATTTACTTGGATGTTCCGATCTGGGAGATTTTTCATTTTTAAACTAGATCCTGAATCTGTAGTATGGAGAGATGCAAGAACAATATGAAGTCTGAATTTTACTGCTAAAATGACCTAAATAGTGTGCATTACTAGATGGAGATGAGCTCAAAGGCATAGATGTTCTCAATATTGTGAGATGGTGAACAGAGCATGAGCTGTGTGGGAAACTTGCAGAGATTTTAATCAGTGAAGTAGAATTTCTGGAGAGGATTCAATCTATTCTTCACTTTTGGGACGTTGAAGTTTCCAAAGCCCATCAACGGTAACTACTAACAGTAACTAACATAGCCAAATACAGCAGAAATATTTAAGGCTGAAAAACAGCCATTGTGATTTAAGTTTTAATACAGATTTTAATGCAGTCTCCTTGCTAACTTAATGTTCTGCCTGACTTGGCTGGTGCTTATCCAAGCCTTCTGATTTCCTGACCTGTTTGAGCAGATGTGGATTGTGAACTTAGTTTGTCTTTATTTTATTAAGCAGTGAACAGGAGCAATGCTAGTTTGATAGCCCTGAAAAAGGAGGTCAGTGTTTGCAGAAACCGGTAGAACAAATTTCAAGTCTATTCTTACTATCATTCCAGCCCTGAAATGACCAATTATATATTGCTCAACAGGGTTGTAGAGATGATGCAACCAATCTGGTTCAGAAATGAGAGGTTTTCTAGCGAACTGATATAGCAAATATCTTCCTGCCACATGTTTATAAGCATGTTTAAAGTAGTCGAGACTATTATCTAGGTATCTAGTAGTTCATATAAAAGACATATTACTTAAGGATAAGCATAATTTGTCCATTTGCATGTGGAAAACTAAAGCACTAGCCAGCAGCAACCAGTCCACAGTAACTCTGCAGACCAGCAGCAGAGCTGATAATTGAACTTCTGAGCTGCAGTCAATGCTCTACCCTTTAAGTTACGTAAATTGTTACTGATGAACGTCACTAATAGTCTCCCATGTACTTTAACTCATACTACAGCAAATTGCCTGCTTGCAGTAACACAGAAAATGTGATTTGCAAATACTCACAACATGAAGATGGTTATAGTGATGAAAGAATGAGGAAGCAGACATCTGTTGATCCACATACCAGTCAACGCAGTTCTTGGACACAGCATAACTGGTCAGTGTTTAGGGTTTGGAAGGTGGACCATACACAAGATGCCCTGTGAAAGAAGGCATATGAATTGTTCTAAAATCTGCTTAAAAACAAAAAAGAGAGAAAATTTAACTTATTGGTGGGCTTGAGAAATGGAAATCAACATAAAGAATGACAGGGGAGAACAGCCATGAGGAGAAAAATCGACCCCAGCCTGTGTTGCTCTCTGACCTGAAATATACAGTCATGAGCTAGTCAGGTGAGAAATCTGCACGATCTTGAGAATAAAACTCAGCTGTCATCTCATAATAAAAGTGACTAGTGCCTCTGGGAATGAAGAACAAGCTATAGCTAGGCAAATTGCAAGGGCTGTTTATCATCGCATAGTGTTGTACGTGCTTTTCATTTACATGTTACTTTCCCCCTCCCTTTCAAATTGCACCCATAAGTCATGGGGGAAAAATCTCAATGTTCAGCTCCATTAGACAAACTTATTCTTTGAAATTCAGGGCAAGGAGCATATGGAAATTTCTACAGCGAAGAACAGACACTACATCCAGAATAAAAATCAGCACTGTGCAATATTGAAATGAGTGCCATTATGGCTTATTTTGAATCAGACCATGATATGATTGAAATTCAATTATCTCTTCTGCTTTGAAGGGCCAAGTAGCTTGGAGAACACAAAGTTAGACCATAAGGATTAAGAGAACAAAGGATCTATGTTGATTGTTGCTCTCAGTAATTCTCCTCTGGATTGATGCTTATAACCTATTCTGAGAGCCCTGAGGTTATATATGGGAAATATTGTTCATGCTGTGGTTGTGCAGCTAGTCTGTTCTTCTGGATTGCTTGGTCAAAGGCACAATATGGGCAATTGAAATCTTTGGATTCTACCATATTGGGTAGAATCAGCCTTGGGTGTAACTTGCCCTGAATCTCCGATTTATAATGAAAACTTACTGAGTAAACCACTTTAGATCTAATTTGCATATTTTTCTTCTTTTTTTAGCCTGCATTTTTACTTGTCTATGTTCAAAGTCTTTTTTCTTCTTTTGTTATAATAGACATGTTGTCATTAAAATCTGATGTGAAATTCTAGGATGAGGGCACAGTCAAATGGTGTGGACCCAAATAGCAATACCATTATAACAAAATGGGTGAGATACTGAATGCTCAAAAAGTCATGGCTGTGGCCTTTTGTAGTGCTGAGTGGCAGTAAGATAAATATTCAAGTCTTTTGGTCACCAGGAATCGCCTGTAGTAGCAGTTTATAACAAAAATTATTTTGTTAAAGTTTTGCTACGCCTTTTGTTTTTCCAAACTAAACCATAGTCATTCTCAAGAATGTTCTGACAAGGGCTAAGTACATCCTTTATGCTAATAAGAAGTGAGATTTTTAGCTTGTGTGGTTGAAGTTGCACAGTTTGCTTTACAGGAGCTTTTGGGGTGGGAATATTCCTTTCCTAAAATAAATAGTATTTTTCATCAGAAAAACTTAGTGATGTTTACCATGGTGCAATGCATCTAGTTTCAAACCTGAAGAAAGTCTTTCCTGGTGATTTTTGTACATGTATATGTTTCTTCTTCATGTGCTACAGGTTATGGATGTGGGACTGCAGAGTGTATGTAGCTATCAGAGTTGATTGACTAGGACAAAAACAGACAAAAATACCGTACTTCAGTGAAAGTGCATTTTTTTTTTCCCCCACTTTTGCTCCTCTTTGAACAGCTACTTTATTTTAACAGGCATAGAACTATTTTTATCAAGTATTAGCTGAATTCATTTTTCTAAAGAAAACAAGAGAGACAGCTTATAGTGAACGAAACCTGCGTGGATTTGTAAAAGTCGGATAAGCCTTTTAGGTTGTCAACAGAAGAGTTTGCTTTCTAAAACAAGGCTGTAACCTTTAGACTGTGTCCTTTGAAGGGGGCAGAGCATGGCCACTCAGCTCCAGGAGCAGAGGAAATTGCAAAGCAGAATTATTGTTTGCACTCATTGCAATCAGGGTGGAGCGAATAACTTTCTTGCTATTGAAAGAATTTACTCTAGGTCAGTGTTACTCAGACTTGAGTCTGTGGTTCAGTGATGGTCTTGAAAATCTCTAGTGGCCTCTGAGAAGGTGGTTTACAAAACAATTATCAAAAACATAAAATCAACCATACCTTTCCCCTCCAAATTTTAAACATTCTCAAGGAATGAAGCAAATAATAGGGAAATCATCCTACTTTACACCTCCTTTTTATCTGGTTACAAAAAAAAAGAAAAAAAAAATTGAGAAGTAGCACATTAGATGGAGAGCTTAGGAGAGAAGAGAAGGGTAGATTGCTAAGTTTTTGCTCCTCCTCTTTGCCCTCTGAAAAGTTTCATCTTTAAATTACTATAATTCAGGTCATCTCCAAGAGGCTATATAAATCAGCCGAGTTCATGTATGATCCTCAACGTGACATGCTGCTTCTGAAGCTTAGGAAGTGATGGAGATGTGAGCAGAAACTGCTCATTTTCTATCTCAGAATTAACCAACTAATTTAGAAAACTGTAAAAATCAGTAGCGCATCAATCTAAAATTAATTGTGTGATCTCATCTGGACACCTTTATGTTCTTCCTGTTGAAGCCTCCTGAGAAAAGATGACCTTCTTGATTGAAGTTAATCTTCAAATAGCCTCATGCAGACATGTGAGGTATCACATTAGCTCTGATTTCTGCCAGATAATAACTGAGGTCTGTTATTTGGGCTTCTTAAATTGCTGATCATTTTATCACACTGCAAACCTGTCCTGCATGTCCAGTAGGACTATGAGGTGAATTCTCAGTCAGTCAAAGCCTTACGTGGGAATTCTGTTTTGTTGTTCTTTAAGATCTTGGTATGCAAACGCTCCCTGTGCCGCATGACAGGCTTAACCGTGTTTAACTGAAGGATAGCAGCTAATTCATTTACACTCCTTATTTTCCCACAGCACATTCCACTGGTTTAATTCATTTACAAAAAGTGAATATGAGCATCTTATGTTAACACAGAGAAGAACTTGTAGCTTTTGACTATCTTTTTGAAAGTTATGCTGTTATTTAGTACAATGCTTACAAATCAGCATCTGCTCACATCCTGTTCCTTCTGCACAAGCATCTCCTCAATTCCTGTAGCTGTGTGCTTAAGGACTTTGATTCAGGGTTGAAACAGGCAATGCAGGTGGTACTCTGCTCTCCTGAAAATTGTAAGAATCCTGAGTCAAAGTATTGATTTAGAAAAGACTTAAACATTCTCCCAGTTGTTTGTTTGTTTGTTTGGGTTTTTTAATTTTGAAGATAATGAGCCCTTTTCTTCTATAGGAAATATATCTACGGAGTAGGCAGTAAACAACACAAGCAGAAGATTAAGTGTCCTTTCTCTTATACAAATGTAGTGCTTAAAAAACCTTGTCCTCAAAAGAATCGTTTATTCAGGGATTCCACTTTGATGCAGAGGAGGTCAAACAGGAATTATCTGCATTGATATCAACTCATGCATAAGGTTTGCAGACCTGCAGGCCCATGGAACTGATTGCTTCCCCCAGAAGTTTTATCTACAAATATTAACTTACTGGAGCTTTGATAGAGGGAACTCTTTATAGATGCAGAACCTGTTTCTGTGCATTTTGTGACTCTTTGTCAGCAGAAGCAGAGGACATCACTTCAATATCAAACTTTCCATGGTTGATTGAAAGTTCTTGGAGTACCTCTGAGCCATCCTTGGCTACTCAGACTTCAGAGTAGCAGTAGTGTTTCCCATAATATATTACAACAAATAACTCAACAGACTGACTTGCTGATGTGGATCCTCTTGCAATGGTGATGACAATCATGATCTGTATCTTTCAGCTGAACTGTTATTTCTCATCCTTGCAGACAAATACTCACACATTTCCACCAGGAGGGAGAAGTCAGAGTATAAATTTCAGTGTGGAAGTTGAGGAGATATTGGTTTTGTATCCAACAGAACTTGAGCCTAAAGAGAAAGCTTAGACTGAGATTTGTGTTGCTAAGGAGATAGTGCATTTGTAGCCAGGTTCATTCTTTGCATGCTCCTTTGTAAACATTTCCTAATTCAACTTTTTAATATGAATTCTATTCCTTTCTTACACATCCTTTCTGTGCAGAAATATGATTATCAATATTTTTTAAAAATAATAACTCGTAATGGTCACAGCACTGTAACAGAAACAAACTGGATTTGAATTCCATTTTAGGACTCATCCAATATAAAAATAGGCTTTAGGCATATATGCAGTCTTTGCACATGCCCCCGCACTAACAGAGATATAATGCAACATTTTGTTAATGGCTCTAAAAGCAACTAGGAAAATAAAACCCTTTAGGATAGGGAGGTGTATATAATTAGAGTTGTACATCTCAGATTAAGTCATTTATCTTTGACTCCTTATGAGATGCATTGTCCTGTGCCCCTGCATACAGTCTGTACTCTAGCAATTACACAAAGGCAATTGCTATAAATGCCTTTGCCTTCTCTGGAAATTAGAATTCAAATTTTGTCCTTTCAAACACTCAGCAAAGAATGTCTCTGAAATTAGCATTCAATAGGTAACATGGAATTATTGCCACATCCATTTGTTTCAGCTCAATTCAGTCATTCTTAGTGTGGTCAATTCAATCACTATTTCCTCTTGAATATCTACAGGCTGCAAGCTGCCTCGCTTATCTCACTGTCTTACCAGTGCTTTTTCTTTTAAAAGACAGTCATATATCCTGGAGCCCAAACTCACTGGAGGGTTGCTATGTTAAAACATACTGTTCTGTGGCTGAAAATTAAGAAAATAATAAATAGTTCTTCACTAAGAACTCAATAGTAATGCCTTACAGATGAAGTGGGATAGAGGAACATGTTTCATTTGGGCTATTAAATTTTGTAAAGATTAGATAAGATCTTAATAGGACCTTAGTTCAATTTACATGAGAGTCTGGCTCCTTCTGTCATACACAAATACCTGGAAAAAGAGCCACAAAAAATCCTAAGAAAGCAAAACACTGACCTATTTTTTCCATTGATCCTGGTAGTGTGTGAATATGTCATAAGTACTTAACCTGATCTTTGACCTCACTTTACCATCAGTGCTCAGTTCGTTAAGGCTGGCATCAATGAGTTGCTTTCTGGGTCTCAAACTGGTGTGGAAAACTTTCTCATACCTGCCTTCTGTATGTAATATAAGTCCAAGCATGTACAAAGATGGTATCTTTTGACTTACAATCTCTTTTACACCTACTTGTACTTCAGAGAAAACTAGCAGATAAAGATCATCTGTAAACACAGGCCAGCCCTCTCTTAAACATAGGCACCAGTGAAAGAAATACATGAAGGAAAAACACTGAGCCTGGCTTGCTTGTTAATGTTCTAATGAGAGCGTGGCTGGAGCTGCTAGCCTTTTTCTATCTGTTCATTTCCATCACTCCTGGGTTTTCAGGGAGAGGGCTGGTTGGTTAGTTTGCCTTTTTTGTTTTGAGTTCTCTGATGAAATTGAAACTTGACGAAATTTGACTTACATGAATCTTTTCCTTGGTGTTTTACTTTATGATGTAATGATTTAGCAGGCCTCTTTCATAGGTGCAAGTCTTCTGCTGTAGCAATCAGAGTTCAGGTCATTACTTTCAGCAACTGAAAAATCCAGCTTTCTCAGTCTTTACCTGTGGTTGACAATATCTCCACTTTTTAATAAGAAATAAAGCTCAAAAGTGATCGTAGAGAATTCTAGAGAGGATAATATTGTCCATTTTCCAGTGTACCTCTTTTGCAGATCCCAGTGTTAGGTCCACTTTCTGTAGGAGAACATTCAGCGTGTCTTTTTAAAGTTTCTACTGTCTTACTGCTTTTTGTTCTTAGGCTCAGCAAATGCATAAGAACCAGACAGGTACTGTCCTCTTCCAAAAAATCTCAGGGCACACCAAGGTGGACTAATTATCTTTAGAAAAGCACTTGCTCCCTCTGTAGAAATTCCAAGCTATTGTTGTCAGGCTGAGAAGTAATCAAGCAAAAAACTTCTGTGTAACTGAAGACAATTGCTTGTTTTTCAGGGATTACAGGCAATCAAAGGCATGGTAGGAATACACTTCCTTTTTTCTATTTTCAGCTGCTTTCCAATTACGAAATACTCCTGTCATGGCATGAACATCTGCATTCATTTGGCAAAAGACACTTTTCTGATAGAACAATAAATTATCTGACAGTATTAAAACCTTATTTTTTCATTTCCAAACTTGTGTAGACAAGAGTAGGAGATGATGCAGAAGAGAATTCTGTCATCTCTGATATTGCAATAGCAACTTTTTGTCAGCTCTTGATTATTTGTGTTCGTTTCAGCATTGAACAACACAATAGTGCCTCGTGTTCAAAAAGCACCATTTTCACTGAGCAAGACTGTGAAGACCTTTCCATCCAGTTTCTCCTCCATACAAAGACTAGCCCAGGCACAAGTTCCCATACTGAGTTATCTTAATTTTTTTCCATCAAGGCTTACTTGTATGAAGCGCTAGGCATCTTCAGTTCTCTGTGTAATAACTAGAAACTGGGAGAACCCTCAGCTTAACTATTTCAACCTTTCTTCTGGTTAGTCCACTTAATTAAGCCCATTAGTATGTCAACTGAAGCTTCTGTGAAAGTGTGACATATTCTTGTGTGAAGAGATCAGAGAATTGGCATGTTCCTCCTGCTATGTGCATCAGCTGGGAGAATTATGTCCACAGAATGATAGAAAGCTGCTGTTCTTATTTTACCCTGTCTTTTCATTCTCTTTTCATGAATAGTTACTCCCCTAGAGTCTTATTCAGGAGAAGAGAGAAAAATGGAAGAAAAAATTTTGGTTACTTTAAAAAAAAGATAATCTTTTTAAAAACACAAAATATCTACTTAGTCCTAACAGCAGAACACTGCAGGGTACACATTAATGACCTGTTAATGCACTTCTCAGGTGGTAAAGGGCCCATTAATGCTCCCTTGTCATGCCAGTTCGTATAATTTATTCAAATTCACAGGCAGGGCATGGAGGAGGATGGAAGCAACACCACAAAAACGGTTTTAGAGACATTAATATCACAGGTCTTGCTCTTTCTTGGGGGTGATTTTTTACACATGGCTTTCAATGACATCCTTTCCCAAAGGAATCAGAATCCTGTAACCAAAGTGTCTCTCACTTGGACAAGCTTGGAGCTTAAGCAAAGAGGCTGCTTTCTCCTGTGTTCTTATACAGCCCATTTTCATATCTGTAGCATCCCTTCAATTAGTAATTTGTTTCCTGGGCTTTGTCCACTACAATTCCATTTGATAGACCCAAAAGTTCAGAATGGCTGCATTTCTCTACTAAATGTGTCATTGTCCTACTCACAGAAAACAGGACTGGACAGGCATCCGGAAGGTTTTGCTCGAAAATTTCCTGTTAGTGAGACATCAGCAGTAGGCTGAGACAACCTGATGGTAGAGAGACCCAGATAACATGAGAGCTGCAGAGCACTCTGAAGTGACGGCAAAGCATGAAACCACATTTTGCTCCCAGGGTGTCTGTTTTACTCTCACCACCTTCCAAAATTTGGGCTCCAGCATGATGCAGCACGAGTTCAGAGGTTGGCTCTGGGCATCCCGCTCCTCTGCAGCAATAACTGTAAACCCTCCAAAGAAAATTACCATCACTGGCATATCCCCCTTTCCCAAAATTGGAATTGCTGTGGCTGTTGGCCAGGCCAATAGCAAAGATGAAGTGATCTCCTAAGACTGACAGGACCCTGGGGTGGTCTGGGTGTGTCTGTGCAGTATTTCCAGGCTCCACAGGTTCACTCTGAGCTAATGTCTGGCATAGATAATCCACAGCCTCCTGTAGTTCATCTCCTTGCCCCTAGGCAGTAGAAATTATACCTATATAATTTCTGGCAAATGTTTACCTAACACGTTCTTTAAATTCTCCAAAGACAGGGATTCCCCATCTCCCCACACAATCTATTTCAGGGCTTAGTTATCCTTGGTTTTACAGAATGTTCCCCATGTCTAATCTAATTTTCCCCTATTGCAGATTCAGCCCATTACTATCACTTGTCCCTAAAATAAGCATGCAAAACCTGCTTATTCCTTTTCTCCTTTGCAGCAGCCTTTTATGTACTTTGAAGGCTTATCCCTTCTTTTAGCTGTCTCTTCTCTAGTTTGAGCAGCCCCAGATCTTTCAACCCTACCTCATAAGTTTAGTACTTTGATCTTTCTCACTGCTGGAATGAGACAACTTTTTTCCTGAAGTGTAGGTTCCAAAGCTCAAAACAGTTGTAGGTGAGTAGAGAAAGACATGGCATGTCACATGGCTTGCAGCTAAACCACTATTTGTGTTTACTGTGTGGTTTGTCAACCTTTTGATTCATATTCTGCTTTTGACTCCCTATAATCTCTGGCTTTTTCTTTCTGAAGAAAAGAGACAAGTCTGTGTCTTCCACCCTGCACTTGGTTCAACTTGAATGTAGAAATTTGCATTTGTTCTTTGTGGGTTACATCCTTTTCCATGTTTACTTATTTATTTAGCTCTTCAGCTAAACAGATGGTAATAAGAGGAAGATAGTTCTCAACTTACCACATTAATTTCTGCGGAGACCATGTAACCAGAGCTACCTCACACTTTGAGTGTGAAATTCTGTATTTTAAAATATTTCATAGATAGGTAAAATCAGCTTTGCATCTTTTACATATCAACTTTAAAAATGCAGTAGCTCCTTTCTCAAATTCTTCAATTACAATGTCAAAAAAAGTGAAATCTCTTGACAGCTATATCAATCTTTCTCTATAATGAGAAAAAATACCCCAAACAGTATTTCAGGTAACAAATATTAAGTATGGCTCATATTTTAGATGTGACAAAACCACTTGTTTTGCCTGAGAGGATCTGGATTAACAGTGATGTGAATCCTGCTGATGCTGAAGACTGTAGCAAATCTCCCATTCGGTGGATCCAGGTTTTAAAACATCTTTATTCTGATTCTACAGGTTATTACCTTGTCAGTATGTGTGTAGGTTTTGTGGCTACAATAGGGTCAAGCTGCATCATCCACATGGGAAACAAAGCAAGCCTGCAGAATGATGTTAGTTTACCTTAGAAAGTAGACACATGACTGAATATTTAAGGACCTTTTAAGCAATTGCTGACCAGTACCTTATCAGAGAAGCTTTTGATATAATTTTGTCTCCCAACATATATTATTGTGTATTAGCATTGTAAATATGATGTGATATGATACAGAAGTATTCAACAATTAGGTATTCAGCAATTCATGTGTAAAGTATGATCCATAACTTTTCCTGAGTTGTATGCCATGAAAAATGACATACAACCCATTTCATTCTTCTTCCACTTACGGATTGACTTTCAGAGTATATATTCTAGTGCCTTATCTGGGGTAGGTTTTTTTATGTCCCAAGTGCTTTCAAATTTTACACAGCGCATGTACATGTCTGGATGTCCTGGATGCCTTAGAAGTCAAAAGACAGCATTTTCAAAAGCATTTTCTTTTTTTTTTTTTTCTTGAAAGCAGATGTATCTTCAATCTTAGTGAACGTCATTAGAAGTTGAAATTTTAACCTTGAGCTTGTGAGCCATTTAGGTCAGACTGACTTTTCCAAAGATTTGGGTCGACTGGAGTCATTAGATGCTTTAAAAGGAAATGTTAGAGATTCGTTAAATATGCAGTTATCTTTGGTTTTTTCACTTTCTCAATTTAATTGTGTTCTTCTACTGAACTGCTAAATTTGACCCATGTGAAGGTGGCTAATACGTTAGTAGCACTTGCTACGTGCATTCAGCCTCAAGCCACTCTTCTGATAAGGGTTAATGCAGTTGTGTGGATCAAAGTCCGAACTGGATGAAGCTGAGTCTCCATCCATACTGATGGTGGGAAAAGGTGAGCAGAAGGATGAGGTAATGGCAGCAGCTGCAGCACTGCTGAAATGTTGAGGCAGAAAATATTCTTCTGGATGTTCACACTGCTCAGGAAGCATCCTCTGCTCTTCCCGCAGGTACTGAAGGCTCATTTTTCAGCATAGTTTTACACTCTAGCTCAGAGGTCTGTTAATTGCTCCAGGAGAAGAATGTGCTATACACTATCTACTGTAACAGTAACTTCTGCTTTCAGCCACTCTATCATCAGTATTATTATTTTTGTTACATCTTCTGATCTCTGTCATGGATAGAAAATGGCTAGATCATTTTTTAAACAGACTGTGATAGTACCACGGTACAAGATCCATCACTAAAGAAAGTGGTTCTGTGGTGATACATGTGTTCCTAATATTAACATTTCTTTATTTTAAGCACTTTGCTTAGTAAAGCTCAACAGAGATCTTTGAAAGAGCAGAATGTTTTTGACCATACCTGTCCCCTTCAAAGCTCATAACTACTGAACAGCTAAATCCCTTCTAATGGATCCGAAAGCAGGATCTATAGCTCACTGCTACGCTGTGAAGCTATGGGAAATGGCCCATGACTAGCCTACAGGAGCAAATATATTTTGGCTTAAGTATTTTAGGAATTACTAGTAACAAACAAATATGAATGGGTGACAGATACTTAGCACTCCCCTAAAAATGAGGTCTTCTGCCAGCAGCAGATTTTTTATTTCGGAGTTTAGATTGGTTTAGATAAAGATTTTCCAGCTGAGTCCTGCCCTGTTGATCTCTTCCTGTAACACGTACTTGGGATGTTAAATCCAAATCTTTCTCAGCTAGTCAGAGACATGTTAGCTCTATGGATGACTGTTCCAACCAAGAACCAAGCTATATATATATATACCTGTATGTGTATATATGTGTATGTCACGGAGCTTTGGAGGGTAATTATCTGAGCTGTAGGATCATCTGAGATTTTGAGGCATCATATTCATGTATTGTGATTAGCATCTTTTTGTTCTCTTCCTGTGCTCAACTGTGCATGGTGGTGGCAGAGGGACAGCCAGAAGGGTGCTGTGAAACCTTTTGGCATCGCTAATGATGTGGAACTGCCAGAATGGGCACACAGAGGCTTGGTGGAAAGCAGCGCCCACACACTCCTAATGAGGACAAAAGGAGGAGGGTATGCCTGTGCTAGCACAGCGGCAGCACCAGACATCTCCTGTCGGTGGGCAGCCTGAAGAGAAAACAGTATCGTCTGTGTGGGATTTAAAGCTGTGTCAAAGCCATCCTTCCCGGCAATGCACTGTTCCATCTGCTGTTTAAGCAGAAAGTATTAGTGTAGGTGGGAAAGGAAGGTATGCATCTAGGAAAAGCTGTTGTCTTCAGCTAGTTGGAAAAATCTCATGTGACAACATGGGATGTGTGTGTATCATACAACAGAGGTCTGCTCGGTAAAGGAGCAGGAGAAAGGACAATGGAGGAGAATAAATGCAAAGAGCCAGCCTGAGTGTATCCTGGGTTGTGCAAGAAACAGGATTTCCCCTGACCCTCTTGGAGCTGCACCAGCTCTTGCAGGAGTAGGATTCAGGTAGAGAACCCACCCGTAAACTAGTCCAAGCCCACTCCAACTGAGGCACTTTCAATAGAAACGGAGAGGCAAGCTTCCTATTCTGACAGTACTGCTAACCACTGACAAGGTGCCTTTTTTTAGGGGTTGAGGAGGGCATATAGCCAAAGGCATCCTACATTCCTTATGCTAAGCGTGAAGGTTGCCAAAATTAGCGAACATACACAGAGTGCACAATAAGCCATTTCCCGCTTGATATGCCAAGAAGGCTGAGGAATCTGTGAATTATGCTGTTAGGAGGAAGCACATACCCAGCATCTTGTCCATCAAAGCAAAAAACACCTCCAAACAGCACTAAGGAAGAACGAGCATT
>JAVSBS010021992.1:817-13852 GCA_033124195.1 Coracias cyanogaster
ATTCTTGTTTTGAGTGGTCAAATGACTTAATTTGTACACTTAGAATAAATTAAATAAGGAAACAGGAGAGGAAGGATATAAAAGAATGTCTGCATTTAAAAATGTGTTTTTTCATTCTAAATTTTCTTCTTAAATTATAAAGTTTGTATATTCTTTGTCATGCTTACAGCAGTTTTAGGTGACATGTGGCAGTACAAAGAAGCAACTGAATACATGCAAGAGACAACCTCTGCCAGCAGTTAAATGCCAACATTTTAGCTTTCTCTTTTTGAGGAAAATTACAGTATCAATTTCTTTTCCAAATGCACTCAAAAGTGATTTTAAAAAAATATTTAATGGAACCCCAGTATTATGAAGACCTGGGTTTTAAAAAATACACATTTAAGGTTTAAAAAAATAGAAAGAATAAACTTGCTTTCAGTACCATAACTAATCCTTGTGAAAAGTGTCCTTGAAAGGCAGAAGGGAACACACTAAGAATGAAGTGGATAGTAGGATTAATGTTTTAATCCTTCTTAGAAACAACATGACATCTCTTTGAATGGAATAAGTATGAAAAGTAAGAGAATATGAAGCAAATTATGTGTTGTAGTGAACCAAGTAAATGCAGGCAAAATAAAGGCAATTTTTCTATAAATCCAGAAGAGTTCAGG
Organism: Coracias cyanogaster; assembly: GCA_033124195.1. Taxonomy (NCBI): domain Eukaryota; kingdom Metazoa; phylum Chordata; class Aves; order Coraciiformes; family Coraciidae; genus Coracias; species Coracias cyanogaster. The sequence continues at coordinate 1,471 of JAVSBS010021992.1, forward strand.
CTTGGATTTGTCAAAAATGTATTTTATCTTTCACAGAATCTGAAGAAAATGAAGAAATTGCTTTACATTTCCTGGGATTTTAATTTTTTTTTTCCAAAAGCAAAAGAACATTAGCACTCTATCCCAACCCTTCTTCTTCCAAAGGATCAGAATCTCCCACTTCTTTTTTCCTTCCTTTCCCCATGAGTCTACCCAGCTAGCACTACAAAATTCATTTTTTCCTAAAATAATGAAATACCCTGAGTAATATCTGTCCAGTCCAAATGATAGATACGTGCTAATATGTGCTGTGGGTTTTGGAATAAGTGCCTGCCCTGACATCCTTGGGAATGGCCAAAAGAACAGCCAAAGATTCCAAGAGAGCAACAAAGGAAAAATGTAACCATGTGTAGTATATTAAAGAGAACTTAAGTTTTGTAGATCACAGTCTGAAAAAAAAAAGAGGCTATGCTAAGAGAACAAAAGAAATCACAGAATCACAGAATGCTAGGGATTGGAAGGGACCTCAAAAGATCATCTAGTCCAATCCCCCTGCGAAGAGAAAGAAGCTGCTGTCTTTACTTCTTTGTTTTGTGTACAAAGATATATGCTTCTGAGAAGTGAAGTTGCCGGGAATTTCCATATTCTCATCTTCAGTGACAACATTAACTCTTCTAATTTTTTTCAAGCTGGGTTAAAAGCCCATTAAGAAAGACATGGGACAGAAGGAGAATAAGGAAATACCTTGTAACCTTCAACCTTCTGACTTTCAGCTTCCTTAAAAAACATTTGCTTTAGAAAGGAAATTAACTTACTTTCTCCCACTCTCAACCTTGAGGCCCTTCTGAACATTCCAGGCACTGACAGAAAAAAGCAAGCTCATGTTGCAACAGCTTGGGAGATTTATGTGCAGATGAGGCGATTCAGACTTGCTGTCCAACAGAGAATACACGAACACTCTGCTTGTTTGCAGGACAGTGTTTTGGTTTTGCTCTTAAAAAACAAACAGACTCAAAAAGAAAACACTCTATGTTCAGTACAGCTTAGCAGGACTTCAGTCAACACTGTAAACGCTGGCTCATTTTACATTATAACTACTTCTTTGGCCTATCCATAAGAAAATATAATTAATTACAAAGTAAATCAACTTTGTCAAGTTAATACTGCAGTTAATGTTCAACTATTCAGGATATCAGAGACTGGGATACCCACAGTGGTGTGCTGGGAGCATGAGACAGCAGCATCCAAGTGTTCAGCAGGGCTGAGCTAACTCTCAGAGCTGGTACCACAGGTTTGAAGCACACAGGGGATTCTACACTATTACTCCCTGCTACTGGTAGGGTCTGCTGGTTCAAAATCTGCATGATGTGAATACCACTAGCCCCAGGAGAAATGTGACAGTATTTGCGTGGTATCGTAACTAAGTTAATAGCAAGGAGCTGGACCTGAGCTGGTTCTGAACAGAATGGTCCTATCCCATCTTCAGAGACATCATGGCTAATCTTTAGCCTGGACTGTGAGCAAGTTACTCAAGCGAGCAGCTAGACATGAGCTGACAGTCAGAGGAACCTCCCTTCCTAAAAGGCACCTCTGTACTTTCTGCTTTCAGCTGGTACAGCCTGTGTAGGTTAACCTTGCTCTCAGTTCTTCTGTATTATTGCTAACGTTTTGATTTTCATTTACCTTGTTGCGTTCAACTCCAGTGTAATCTGCTTCAGGTGGAATCTTTATATGTAGCTCAGCTTCATAGGCTCCTTCCCCATCATTTCTTGGATTTATTATGAGCATGATACAGTTTTCTTCTCCAATTATTAGCTGATCTTTATCTCTAGATAGAACATACTACTTGTCAGGAGTTAAAACATGCAAAAGAACAATTTATGTATGGATGAAGCAGAAGGACATTTTGCTCTCACAGCATCTGTTCTGGAAAATATTCTATGAACACAGATTAAAACATTTTCAATAAAAAATGACACCATGGGAAAGTATGCCAGCACTTGGGTAGGAAAAAGGTCAAGAGAAAACACCACCATGGACATTCAAAGTGGACTACCACAGAACTTGAAAGTTACTGAGCTTGACTACTTTCTAAACAGAAATAAGTATCTGGTGGAGGAATTACTTGCCACAGGGGTCTCACCAACATTGTTTTCTGGAGGACACAAAGGTGCCAGGCTTCCAGTTTTTCCCTCACGCCTATTGTAAAATTAACAATGATGGATCTCCTGCGACCTGTAATGACACTGTGCCCGTTCTTCTCACAGCTACATACTGATTTTGATGGCACAGAGTCAGGTAATAGAGGTTCCCCACTTATCCTGCCTGCCACATTTCTCCCTTCATAGGAAGAACTGTTGTCATGTTTTGAAATTCTTTTGTTCTGAGATTCATTTACTTCACAGTATACTGAGTTCAGGAGAATTGTGTCCCAAATTCAAAGTCATAGGTACACTGAAATAAACAAATTTGAAATATCTTTTGAAGAACAATTTGTATTATCTCTTGGCATTCCGAGAACTAGGATCACTAGTTCTAGCAAACTGTTTGCTACAATCTAGCAAACAACAGAACTATGTTCTACATATCAAAGCAGTTAGAAGTGTCTGGGTTTTGTTCTATCTAGCATCATTTATTTTATTTAACTTACGGCATGGCAGAAAGCTGCAAGTCAGGAATGCACAAGTTGTCCTCTCCGCAGTCAACCAGAATGTAAGCCTGTATAGTCGCAAAATAAAAAAAATTATAATACGGTTAGTACATGCTTCAAAGTCCAAATCACTTCATTAAATATCAGGAACATAAATGTCTTGAACATCACTAGCTCTACCCTAGCAAATTAATCTTTCTCCTTTCTGTAAGTTCTGTTCCATATGAGTAGCTGGAGACTATTTAGACTGTCAACTACATCAGCAGAACAATATAATCTTTCAGGCCCTTTCCCAGACTAACTTGGCTTACTGGGCTTATTCTGCAATACAATCAAAACTCTGAACACAACAAAGTTTTGTAAATGCTTTAAAGGCCTGTCTGGTTCTATATTTACATTGAATTTACATTTTGAATTAATTAAATCCTTGCTGTTTAATTACTGGACATGATATTCTATTTTAAGGAAGTTGACACAAATAGTATTTGTAAATGCTTTCATGTTTATATACAGAAAATGCTGCATGCAAAACTCATACCTGTTCTGTTACTAAACTTTTCTGGTAATAGTTCAGCATTGGCTTCACAGTGAAGCTATCTTCAAAACCGGATTCATCCAAACTGTAATTCAAGTTTATATTGATGGGAGATAATTTATCTCTAAATTCTGTTTCATCCTGTGAGTGACAATCACATAATAAAAAACAATGGCTTAAAATAATTACTTCAGATGAGTACAGTATGGCAACATATTCAGACTCTAGTCTTTACTGAAGGTAAAGATACGGTTCTTTGACAGCTGCTGGCCAAATCCTGGCTGTATGCAATGTCATCAGGAAAGCCAAGTGACTCATCAGTAACTGGAACGCCCAGAACACATTGCCTCCATGGCCCCACATCTGGAAGAAGCTGGCTGAGCTGAGTAGACTTAGAACTTTTTCAAAGCATTAGCCTAAAATGAAGCACTTTAGACATGCAGAACCAAATCCTATCAGCTACTGCCCACCTTCCTTTTGGAATGGAGGTAGGACATACGTGGGTTTGTGGAGGTAACATTGTTGGTTTGTTCCATAACCAAGAATTTATATTGATTAGCAATGGTAAAATTCCAGCACCTTTACTGCCCAGATACTTCTTTGCATACTGCTTGAGACTTCTGTTTCACTTTGCACTGCACTTCTAGGATCAGCCCTGGAATCTCCTTCAATGGCATGAGGTAATTTCAGCTGCAAGTGAGTAACGAATGACCCTTTCTGCTTCACAAATTCAGTTCCACAGTTTTAATTTTTCTAAAAACGTTTTAAAATATCTTTTAAATATATGAATTTTAGGCCAATATTGCCAGTGACATTCCTTTAAAATACCCATTGAAACTGAATTGGCATGGCATTTAACGTGTTTAGTTGATTATCCCACTGTGGATATTACAGGGAGAGAAATCTTGCATTTTTGTGTCAGGAGATGCAGGATTTAATCAGAATTTCCAGAAGAACATGAAGCAAATGTATTTGTACACAGAAGAACTGTACACTTTCCAGTGGAAGTCTTTCCTTTATACCTACATTGACAAAAGATGAGGCAAAGATTTACATAGAAAATTTTGCCCAGGTAGAATAATGTTCTGGACACCCAAATGAGGCCTCTCTTAGCTCACATTTCTGTAATTTTGGGATCTGAGAAAAATGGAAACTCTTCTTCCTTCTCCTGTGGCTCCTTTTTTAATCTTTAAATCCCCGATGCTACTCAGATGATGTTGACAGTTCAAAATATTTTAAATGACTTACTCTGAGATAAACAAGAAAATCCTGGCAATAGAGCTGTTTCTGTCTTTCCATTGCAATGGAGAAGTAATGATGTGATTGATGGTAATCAAAGAAGAGGGTCCTCTTAACAGCTCCTTTCTGTTTCAATGAATCTAACTGCAATTCACCTTTCAGCACTGAAGGATACAAGTAAATCAAATATTTATTTATTTATCATGGAAGGAAAAAAACAGTAAACAATCCATTATGTATTATAGTTAATTACTCTAACAAAGTCTTCCAAGCAAAACTAATCCATGCCTGTCTGTTTAGCAGCACACTAGTTTTTCATCCAAAGTATGTAATATGTCTAATGTATGTTTTCTAATTATATTTACAGATCACATGTGCAGATCATACAAGACTTCTGTGTCTTTAATTTTTTTTTTCCCAAAAAAGAACATTCTTGGTTTTTATTGGAAAATAGCTTAAACTGAATCTAAAATCTTTCAAGTGATAATACAAGCTTTACATTTTATATATCTACCTGTTTAATTTTATTTTCTTGCCTTAGGAGGATCTCACTCCTACCATCTTTCCAGTTGTCAGAAAAATACACATCTGAAATTGAGTGGGCCAGAGTAAATTATAGGAATATAAAACATTTCTTACCTATCTCATCTGAAATGCTTTGACCTTCAAAGTCTGCGCAGACTCTTACAGTAAAGCTACATATAAAAAAGCAGAAGTAATTATTAGCAGAAAGAGATGACCTGGGAATCAGAAGTTCCCAAGTCATACCTTTTAAGTTTTCTTTTTCTTCTCTTAAAAATACGTTCACTGAGATCTGTATTTAGCTACGTACAACATTCCCTAACTAAGTTAGCAAATCTCCTACGCTCCATTAATAATCAAAGAAGACAGGGGCTGAGTATCTTCCTAGGATAGATATGGAGATGAGTCTCTGCTCCCACTAATTCTCGAGATCACTCTTCTAATACTATTGGCAGAGTTGGGTTCCTTGTGTTGAGCTTCAGGAAATCACCTTCATATGAGGCTGTCTGCAGAAGTCCCTTCTGGTTCACCATGGTCAAGTAAGAAAAATCCTTGAGCATGTAGTCAAGACTCAAGCGGCTTTCTAACAAACCAGAACACACAGGATGCCAATGTGTTCTAGTGGCATTACTATAAGACTTTCACGATTTCACAAGGCTGTAATTCATACCAAACATATCAACTGAATTGTTCAGGTGAAAGATTTGGGACTTCCTAAAACTTGCAGATGTCCCTGGTTACTAGTTATTTGTAAAGAATATTTTCATGGCTTCAGAAAATGTTTTGTTTCATATATGGAAGACTCAGCTACACATGGATTGCAGGTCACACTGGAAGACGTGAAATTAGCTTGGGTTAAATAAAAACATATTTGAATGAGACATTGCTTTTTAATCACCCCACTACTGTTATACTATATACTAACTTCTCCATGCAGTGGATTCAAAACCAGGAACATAACCTTTAAAATAATATAACCTTAAAATAACCTGTAATCACATTCTAATTGCATGTTTGCTTCCTCTGACAAATGTAATGACACATTGCCACATCTGGGATTCATGTCACTCTCATGACCTCTTGGGTAAAAAAATTGCCTTATGCCATTAAACTCTACTTAACCATAGTTTTCAAATTACATTACACTCTATGCAGAAATTTCAAATTCAGTCATCTTCCTACTTCTTTACAATTATGAGTTAACACATGAAGAACTAATTATTTCCTAACACATAAGATCAAGAACAAAAATGAGAAAAGCTAGTGTAATCACATAAATGCAATTTAGACAGCAGGCTTCACAGGCCAGTCTCACATGTCATAGCATACGAGTATTTCCGCAATGTACAATAATGAACTGTCACCATTATTAAACTTGGTGATCTCACTTTGGAGGTCCCACATAATTTTTGCACTGTCATGTTTAAAAAAAGGTTGAGTTAAAATCCAGCTTGAAACACTTTAGCTAAACAGCATAATTTCAATGTGTGTTTTATTTACTGTAATGAATAGGATGATTCATCATACACACTTGATAACTGAAGTCATGTTCTTAAGTATTACTGTAAGAGCCAATTAATCCTTCTACTCCAGTCAGATCATGTCAAAAAGGGAAAGGAAGTGCAAAAAAGCAAAATTTTGGAGTTTATTAGTCTCCCAGCCTCTGGCTGTGGAAGAGACAAAACTATGGAGTCAGCAGAATTCATTTGTAACTTTATGGATAATTAGTTCAAAAACTGTTATAAAGACAGCACCGATTTCAATCACAAACCCAGAGAAATTTAGACATGCTCACCACTTGAACGATACGGAGATGTTGAGGGATGCTTTAGCTGTGAGAAAAAGAAAAGCAGAGGGACAGACAGACCACAAAAGAGGAGGGTAGTCTAAAGGATTTATGAGATTGAAAATCTGACTCCCAGGCACAGTAAGAAATAAAGTAGCTGAGCTTTTGAGCTTGCTTGTAGGAGCAATCAACCACACAAGACAATTAACAATCAAAGGAAGAAAACATCAGCAGATAAGAAACAACTGGGAAGCAGTCCATCATCCTAAAGCACGTGAACTTTTATGTACCATCAATCTTGCCTCTCTGGAGAGATCCCCACATCGCATTTCTTCTTGCAGTGCCTGTCATCACCGTAAGCTTATGGTTTGAATAGTATTTAACTGTAGCTACAAAATAGAGGGAAAGCCTTAAAACTGAACACCCTTGCTTCTCCTGGTAATCTTGGGGCAACAATGCAGTTTGTTTGAAATAATTTTATGTTCTTCAGGTAAACAGAAACATTTCTGTTAGTAAAAGGTGCTTAAAAATATTTCTCTCTTCAAAACTGCTCATGGCTTAGATGGGGGTGGTCTCTTTAGAAGTCAAACCAAATTACCTAATATTACTCAAAATGGTTAGTCCTTAGTAAATAAAATGTTAATTACCCCCATATAATGTTTTCTGGACTGCAGCTTCTACCACAAATAATTTATTTTGGTCTGACTATTCTAGTAGGTGAAAAAAATAGGAAACTTACTTTAGGAAGTGAAAAGCAAGGAACTACCAGATCCTACCAGATGTTACTTGTCATTGTTAACAATTTTTTTAGCACATAGGATTGCACATGGAGAGGAAGAATGGATAATGCCTTAGCAGAAAGCCACTTTAAGCTTTGATACTATGGGCTTCCATTCTAGGTGAGGCTGATACCCTACCTGCAAGGTCATAAACCTCTACAGAAGAACAGCAGAAGCTGTTAATTGTCTACTGATCAATGACTTTTAAGCAAATTGTTTCCTCTCTGAAAAATAGTACATAAAAGCAAGTCAATATAATTCTATTATGATGCTCTAATATGTGGCCTAATTTCAGATTTTGTTATGCTAAAATCTAACCCAGTGACCCACAAGGACCAACATAGAGCTTTAATGCTGATGGCTTTCCGTGGCTAGGCTACGTCATCAGGCTGTGGTAACACAGAGCGGCTAGGTAATTCAAAGGACTGCCTTTTGGATGTCTCTAGGGCTACCAGAACTAATACCATCAAATCACCCAGCCGTGTTCCGGGCACAGCAGAGGTCTGTAACACAGCAGTGGGCTTCCTCGGCAGCAACTGCCACCACCTGCCTACTTTCCTCCTATCAGACCCTGGATTTTATATTAATGGTAGAAATTCTGTACTCAGCTTTTTTTTGAAGTGTACGTAGACATGTTTCATGTACTGGATCTGGCTGACTCAAAAATATCCATATTTTATTAATATTTTAATAATAACAACACATTTGGAGAAAAAGGAATAACAAAACCTTTTCAAATGACTTTTGACAGTATGAATTTGAGGATTAGAAATTTTAAGCAGTTTGCCTCTGGTTTAGTGGGCTTACAGAAGGTGGATAGCTGGGTTCCCTGAAGAACCCTGCAAGGGATATCTCAGATTAGACATCCAAACCTGAAAAGCACTAACAAATAAAAAATATATTCTGGAAATTGATTTTTTTATCATGATTGGACACTTCTGTGCTACTAAACTTTTGGTAAGTCAGGTAATTTCTCTGACCTCTTGCTCCTCTGCCAAATGGAAGTAACAGTATTTGCACAATACCTGGAGTGAGTGAGAGGCAGAGTAAATAAAATTTGCAGATATGATTAAGTACAAAGTATCAACAAAGCAGCTAAGGGATAATCAGACGTCAAATGGTAATAAAAATACCAACACAGAGATAACCGATACCTCTTGATACCTGGAACCCAGTCTCAGACTTAATAAATCATATGACGTGGAAACAACTTTTTTTTATTTATTTACCCCTTTTTACAGAAATTTACCTGCACCTTTCACACTTGAAAGAAAAAAAGAAGTCTGAATACATTTTATTTAACAGTTTTAAAGTTGCAGAATTTGTTTCAAATTTGTTAGTTTTGGGAACTCAGAAATAGCCATGTTTTAAATGTAGCAGAGAAAGAATTCTATGTTTCTAGAAGTTCAGGATAATTCTTTTAGGACTGTGTGTAAAAATTACTTTTGGTGCCTGTTTCCCCTGTGCTTCAGCATTCATATCATGGCAAAAATAGTATTTTCCTAATACTTGAAAATGTACAATAAACCACATTATTCATACCCACACACTTCCTGAAATGTTTCTGTTAGGAGGTTTCCTTTCATTCTGCTTTTGCTGTGTCAGTCAGTAGACATTTTATACAAGTTGCACAGCTGGCTAAGAGATACAGAGATGCAGCCCAGGGGACTGAGGAATTCTTTGCCTGTTGGAGTTTCCCTAATAATTGTTTTCATATGTACAATACAAGCTTATATCAACTAAGGAGAAAAATTATGGCATGGAAAATAGCAGCTGCTCTTCAGTCATTTTGTAATATGAACTAAATCCTTAGTGAAGAGTATTCGAGAATAAAGCAGACAGAAATTAAATTATGCTCCTATTAAAACTCTTGTAGATACGAACCAAACATCTTCTGTCTTATTGTAACACAAAAACAAAAAGTAATGAAAAAACTGCACGTTAAAGGAGCATACTTTTGTTTTGCTCCCTTCTTTACACAACATCTCACAGCAGGAATACTTTTTTTTAACAGAGATGTTTGTTTTTATTTCTCTTGTACAAAACCCCACGGTTTTTCTCTCAGTACATTGCCAGTAAATGTTATGGTCTTGACATTTTTTCCATTACAGCACAAAGCCTTCTTATAAACTCTTAACTTTTGAAAAAACATAATTCAGATCAATAAACATGCTGCAGCCCAATATGGATATTTTAAATTCTGAATTATATCAACTATTAAAACAAGAAGTGCTTGAATGAAAAAATCAGGCTGGATCTTGGTCTGGATTCTATTCCAGAAAGGTCAAAGCTTTTTAAAGTTCTGGGGCTGCACAGTTCTGCTGAATGCCTTCTACAGTGCTCTGTAGATAGGCCATTTTCTACACAGGATATAGAAAAGATGAATATTATGACAAATATGAGAAGTCCCTTGAAGTGTAAAAGAACAGAGCAAAAGTTAAAATGTCTTGACAGCTCCATCTCAGATGCATTGAAAGCCCACATATTTAGTGGTTTAAGTGTATCAGAGTTTAGTTCCTTTATGACTCTTAAATGAACTGCTTCTGGTCATGATTATTTTTTATGGTTCATATTTATCAGTTTGTTCTAAAAACTCTTTTGCTGACTCTTGCATTTGAGATGAGTTTTAGAACTCCTCTGTAAGTCTCCAGTGGGGGAATCTATCTGACCACTCCAGTTTAAAAGCAGTGCAAAATTTCTGCAGTCATCTTATCTTCTTGAGTCTTCCTTTACACCTTGATATTCTTTTCATCCAGCTCACATCCTGGCAGGCTTTCTGCTTCTAATATGTTTAAATAAAATTATATGACCAATTTTTATGTCTTAGAAATCTGTTCCTCACAGACTTTCTTGCAGGACTTACTGTATTTTATATTCAATAAGCACATGTTTATGCTCTGTTTTGGTTTTAGTTTCCTCATTTGTTACGATTTCCACTTTTAAACAGTATCTTATGTATTTGTAACAGCCTTTTATCAACTGTTGCTGGGGTCCTTTCTAAGTGACTTTTTTTCCTAGTGCAGTAAAGGTGCCTTTAGGTGGTATTATATGTTATTAGATAGCCTCCAACTGTCCTGCAAGCATTTTATATTTGTAACTGATCTTAAATTGTTTTAATTAGCTTCAAGTTTTTGAATGTACTTTTTATTTTCAAAGTTAAATCCTACTGTGGTGGAGGTTTTATCTTTTAAAGACATATGCAATATTGTCCTTTACAATGCACTAAAAAAACCTTTCCTCTGATCAATGAAAGCCAGAAACAACATCCTGTGAATAGCTCTTGGGATGGCCAGCCAGATATCTTCTCTCTTGCACAAAGGACAGAGATCTCTCTTCTATTAACAGAAAAATGGTGGGGCCACCAACTCTTTGCACCATTTTCACTGTTAAAATTTCTCAACGAAGATGTGTGTTTAGACAGATCAATGTTTCTGTGTCTTGTCTGTCTTACTTATTTCACCTTTCATTCATCCAAAATTTGCACATGAATTTTCAACTTGATGCTAGGAGACACAGCATCCTCCTATGCAGGAGACTCAGGGTATCAAAGGACTCAACTTTTAGCTACTTAATTTTGAGAATCTGTGTATTACTGAAAGATATCAAAAAGAACTCTATTCTATATGGGGAGGGGGGGTTTGTTGCACACATAGTGTGTTTGAACATTTTGTTTTTAACTTAAAACATGTTCAACAAAAAGCCGAAAGAAAAGTTAGGAATAGGAAGTTCAGGAAGAGGATGAGGATGACTTTTGTCTAATCATGAACTTACCAGGACACCAAAAGCTGAGAGCCAGGGAGCAGACAAGTTTTATTGTCTGGATTCACAATCATGGGGTTCAGAATGAGCTGAGCATTCACTGTCACAACAGGTCTGGCTCTGAGGGACAGAAATAAGGTTCACTGCATATAGACGGAGCACATTAGTACCTAATTTGCAGCAGAGAAAACACTTAAACTGAGATGGCCACAAAGGAGCCCGAAATTTAGGGTTACTTGGGAGAAAACCCTTTTATAATGCTGCTTCTACCCAAAACTTCTTTTTTTTTGGTCAGAAACTGTGATTCCTCCTACTATGACATTTTGAAAGTTCTTCACAAAAAAATAACAGGTTAACAGCATCACTGAAACAATATCCTACAGTTAACCAATAGGTGTGTCCTGGCACATCAGACACATTTCAGCACACTGGGCTTTCCCAGGACAGAGTCTGCCTTTTGAGATTTACAGCAGTCCTTTGGCCATTATTTTAGAGTGTCAGATTAGTTTTATACTGTCTCCATTAACAGTGACATATTTGGACTTGCTATCTCTGTTTAATATTCTTAAAAAAAATAAACATCATTTAGTTAAAGTAGAATTTGATCTAGAATATCTTGAGCCAACAGTAAACTGTCTGACATGTTCTTGAGATAATTAACTTTGGAAACCAGGAATAATCATCACAAAATTCTGCTGAGTATGTGAATATATAGTTGTGGTGATGGGAACTATCCTACTGAATAACAATCTCTTATTAAGTAATGAGATAATCTGTAACCAAAAGCTATTTAGAAGACAAATGAAAACAAGAAAGGGTCTAAATTCTGTTTTTTTTAAGACAGTAATACTATTTCACAGTAACTTACACAAATCTGGCAAAACTAGTTTATTACAAAGTTACTTTCCTCATCTTTTAAGCCACAGCTGAACTTTTATGATTACTTCTCTGTATTACTTCAGCAAGACATTAAACAATAAAATTGTTTCATTTTTGTGCAATAAGGAAAACATTGTTTTTAAGAAAATTTCAGTTAATGAAACTCTGTTTCTCCAATATGACAAGTTGCGTATTTGATAGGCTCTAGCCAGGAAATGACCTCCTGTTATTCACTTTCTTAAGTTAAATAGAAC
>JAVSBS010021992.1:16451-31546 GCA_033124195.1 Coracias cyanogaster
CAGGTCTATTTTAAGCAGGAGCAGAGCAGTTGGAGGAGCTTCCTGTTAGGTGTGGCTGGTTGCATCTTGCTGAGCTCTCTTGGTGGTGCCCTTCCACGTGAAGGGCCACTGAGGGAGCCATCTCTGTCCATTGTGTCCAGCAGGTGATGCTGGCACCACAGGAACCTATGGCAGGACTGTGTGAAAGAAGACTTCTGAGGGGATGTTGCTGAGTTCCGCATTGGTCTGTGTGATCAGGCAACTGGTGGCAGCATAAAATGATGATGGCTGAACTGGGACAACAGCTGGGAAGCTACAGGCTCAAATATTCCCTCATTTTGCCTGGAGTCCCCACACAGGGCTCTCTGCAAAGATTCAGACTGGCTTGATGGACTACACATGCCTACTGGAGAAAAGCTGGAACCAAGCAGTGAGGAAAAAGGATCAAGTTTCCTGCTGCCCCTTCCTGGAGCACAGTTCCAGGAAAAGAGCGCGCTTTGTTGTATTATCAAACTACTTCATGTCCACTTGGGTACCCCTTTCACTCCACTGTTGTTATCATATGGTTTGATTTACACATGTCCAATTCAGTAGATCAAATCTTACTAGAGACCTTGGTACAGGCTGGCAACCTAAATTGATAAAAACAAATTAATTAAACCAGTACTTGGGCTTATAAGCAAACCCTTACTTTATGTTTCCATGGTCTGAGCACTGGTTTGGTTAACAAGCCCTGAAGTCATTGAGCATGATGCAAGTAGAAAGCTTTGATGATAATTAGCTGGGTGGGTTTGGGGTAGGTCTGGCAGCATGTTTTCCAGCGCTCTGTCTGCCTTTCAGATGGCCAGGATTTCATAAGTTTAAACAAGTATTCACATGGGCAATAGCCTGTCCTACAATTGAATAATGTCCTAACAGGAGCAGGCATGGACAGTTTATGGGTCTGATCCTCTTTTTGTACAACATTTACATTTTCCTACTTCCATTGGCCTTAGGGAAATATGCTTCAGGGTCAGGAACACTTTAAACAGCAGAAGAAAATGAGTTTTCTTTCTATCTCCTTTTTGGGACATTTATGAGTGTGTTTCATTAGCAGCTTGCACACAGTACCAAATCTTAAACACATTTTCCTCTTAAATAAGTGACTGAGACACAGACATCAGCATAAGGGCTACACAATACAACATGACAGAACTTTCCCTCGCAGGTCCTTGATAGCTGCAAACATGGTAACCTCAAAAGATTTAATATTCTGTTTGGGTTTTTTTTTTTTACATTCTTGCATTTGGGGGTTCTTGTGTTGTTTTGTGAGGTTTTTTTTTTTTCCTAAAGGAAAAAGCAGCATTATGTTATGAACAGAAAGTAAAAGACAAGGATGGGGTTTCTGCTCTGCTGTTCCCAGATGGATGCTCTTTATGAATTCTGCAACAGACGTAGGATAAATACTGCTTCATACTAGACTTGGGAACTCCAAAGGTTTCAGTACAGGGCTGTGTTATGGCAGAGACAAAACAGGTAGATACCCAAGACTTATCCAGATCCTGGTCTTGTGATGATTTCATAATCCAATTTTTCATTAGAAAATAAAGCACTCCAACCAATGGGCACAACGAGAAATGAACATGTAACTTCAGTAAGCTTAACAAAATGTAGCCTGTTTGAATCTGAAGGTAAAAAGAATGAGTCTGTCAGATACAATCAGCCTCACATGAGCGAACTCTTCATTTCAGCATCTACAGCTGTGCAGACTTAGGTCCCCACTATCTTGGCATCCCCACTTTAACATTAAAGGGGATTTTGCACATCTGCTTAATAGTTAAATCTTGGTTTCTCCGGGACAGAGCCCATCTTATTTGAAGACAGAGGGTAATGGGATTAGAGGAGCAATGACAGGCCCCAGCCACCAAAAGACTGGTTTTCCATGAGCACTCTTTCTGCACTGCCACCTCAGACAGGTCTGGAGACACAGCAAGAAGATGTGGACATTCAATCATGGCACCATCACAAAGGCCCTATTTGTGCATACTTCTAAGGTCACAAGGACTGTGCTGATCCTGCTCTCATTTGGAAGCTCTTACTTTTTCTTTGACATGTCCTTTATTCTCTGGTTTAACCCATGCTTATCCTTGACTCAAAGGGCTTGACTGAGTGAAACTACTCAGTAGGAAAAGTGGACTTAAGAATGAATATGCAAATGATAAAACATACTGATAGCCAGTAGTGACATCTGTGGTATAATTTAGGGACAAAGTCATTATATTCAAGCAGAGTATTCACTGGAAGATCCATCAGGGTTTTTTACTTTGCTTCTACTTGTTCTGTTATAGAGCAGTAGTTTTATTCTTTTTTAACTGCCTTGTGAAATCCTATGTCCATCACTGGAAAAGAAATATTTTTGACACTGATACAAATCCATGAGATTTGAATACACAGCAAGCATTGAAATAAGCAGAAGTTTTGAATTTGTTGCATGTTCTGCAGAAGGAAAGTTATAAATTATTTCTATGAAAAAATGCATGAGACGTCTAAATTATCTGAAGTTTGGCAACTTTCCTGTCCTAAAAATAGAGAGAAGTTGTCTTTATTCATTGCTTGTTAATGCTACACACGCAATGTCACTGATGCAGAGGTCACTAGCTGAAAAATAATAGATTAACAAGCAATCTGGAATGACATAGCAAAAAAAAAGCCGTCTTAACTACTTATAATCCTTCCAAACAGAGCTTAAGAAAAACATATGAAAACCTTTGCTCCTTTTCATTTGTGATGTTTTTTTTCCAAGATCAGATTAAAATGTGTATAAATAAACAAAGAAAGAGAAAGAACTATCAGAATCACAAAATGTCCTTCACTCCTCCTTTTCTCATATTTCATGTCTTCAGGAGGATGAGTGACCTCAGAGATTTAAGTAAATGACCACTTTGCCTATATCATCTTATTGACAAGATCCTTTATCAGCTGCTGCCTTTTAAAGAAGCAGAGATCTGTAAGGAGGGGCTGGTGGCAGCAGCCATGTGCTTCTGCCTCATTGAAGCTGTGGAATAAATAAGCTGTGGTGTCACAACCACATTGCAAAAACCAAGAAAACAAGCATGGGGGGACTCCAGAGGAATTTTCAACTTGCATTTCAACACAGCATGAGGGTTGTATGCACTAAAATCCCAACTGGTGGAGGTCACAGAGCTTAATCCTGAAACAGGTGTCTTTGGCTTGTGCTGAACTGAAGTCAAGGGACACTATGTAAAGTTGAACAACCCTAATGCTTATTTCAAATTTTACTTTACTTCTGAAGGGAAGGCTGCAAGAAGTGGTTTGGTGAAGAAAATCCATTTTCTGAGGGAATATTATAATCACAAGCTAAGGCAAGAGTACTCACAGCAGTGAAAGGCACATCGGATTTTGTAAGCTGGTCTGTTTACCTGCACCCTCTGCCATGTGACTGTGCTAGGCCTCAAACACCACGTGATAAATAAAGGGCAGAAATGTGCCACAATGTTGACTAAGCCTTCAACCAACTGGAAGAAGTAGGAAGATCAATAAATCCCAGTGAAGTATACCTCTAGTTTAAACAAGAGATAACAATTTATTAACATTAGCAAATTCTTTGGTCTCCTGTTATTTTTAAAGGGCATCTCCATTCCCTGTGAGAGATGCAGCCCCAGGGAGTCTGAGCAAGGAGGAATATGTGGTGTGCTCAGCACCCCACACTTGGTTGGAATCTGTCCAGCAATCCCAAGAGAAATTGCCAAGGCCTGGTATCGCATCTTACTTTGTGGGGGACTACGGCCAACAGCAAATGAAGGACTGTATCATTACCACAGAGTTCACTTGTGAGAAACCCCAAACTGAAACAATAGATAGCTGCGTCACCTCCCCATTGCAACTCTACCAGGACACAGGCAGGAAAGTTTTGAATTTATGGACTCAGAATGACTTGCTGACAGCTTTAAACATCACTTTGTGTAGTCTGTCAGTTTAATTGCAGAGTATAAACAGGAACTGGAAAACAATCAGAATCCTATCTATCTAAGTACAGGTGCTAATGGAAATTTCATAAAAGAGGGTGAGAAGACTGCATAACTGGAAACTCTGCTAAAAAAAAAAATCTTTGTGAGCCTTTTTGGTTTTTATTTCCTCAGTGGATCTGGTGCCAAAAAGGCCCATGATCAGGTTTCTGTTTGTTTTCAGGGATTTCAGAGAGCACTGCACTCCCAAATCTCAGTAGGAAAGATCCAGAATAAATCTTCCTTTTAATAGCCATTACCTCAGGCTTGACCATAACAAAGGACACAGGATTGCCCAGTTCAGCCAACTTTACTCAAGAATTTTAGTTAAATATTACGAGCCACCAACAACAGCAGATTCACTTTGTTCCAATCCTACCATTCTCAACTGGCTTGATCCTCATCTGTTTTTCAGCCACTGTGGTAGCAAAGGATAACACCTAAGGCTAATTCATTTCAATGCTCCCCTTTTGTCTCAGTCCCTTTCACAATATAATATTATTATTCACTTCACTATACTACAAAAAAATCCAAAAGAGGACAGTTAATATTCTATCACTTCAGTAAATCCCTACTTACTGGGATTAATTGCTTTATTCTTATATTCAATACTGTGAATTCATAAAATGTCCCAAAGAATTTTAGAGAAGCATACCTGTAAATTACACAGATAATAATTTGCCATAAAATTAACATATCTGTAGGAGATTCTTGGCTTGTCACTACATTTTTGATAGATTATTCATGTGAAAATGTAATTAGCTGGTAGAAATACTTTAGCTTTTCTGCATTTGCTGGCAGAACCCACGCCCTTGTTCTGGCTCCCACGCTCAGCAGTCCTCTCTTACCAGAGCAGATGCAGCTTCTCATTGATTTAATTTGTTTGTCTTCCACAAATCTCCTGGACCGACTTCATAATTTAATCATCACTAGATTACAATTTGTGATATTGTTGGCACAATGCCTATTGTTCTTAAAAATTTATGAATGCTGAAGAACGCTTGCCTCTCATAAAGAAACTTGAGGGTTTTCTTCCTGTTGTTTGAGTTCATGTACTTAGCTGATAGAGCTGTTAAATGCTCCTGTTTTAACAGGATTAGACTGGATTACTGAAGTTCTAAGGAAATATTGTCTGATTATGACACTTGTTTCCTCCTTAAAATGTTTCTAGATTCATTTGTTTATATTAACTACATGCTATTCTTAAGATCAAACCGAGTCCAAAATAACAAGGTGAGAAGATGCCTTTATACATTTTCCTTTGCTGACAAAGGCATCGCTAAAAAGAATAACCAAAAGAACAGGCCAACAGCCACGTTTGTGTAAAAGCAGGATACCTTGAAGATGAAGCTTCAGCAGCACTGACTCCAGGGTGACTCTCTAAATTAATAAGGAAGATTTACACAAGTGCCTTAGGCAGGGAGCACAAACAATAGTGCATAATTTATCTGAGCAATTAACTGATTGACTAATTGACAGTCTTTGAATAGTGAATTCATCTAGAGCACTGCTCTGAAGACACCCACACTGTTAAAGAAACTGGTTAAATTATTCTAGTTCACAAACACATTTGAAGAAACCACAGTCTGCTGGAGGATACGCCACAAGAAGAAAGCAAGCTTAATGAGTTGAGTAAGCTATTCACTATAAACTATTTGCTTAGCTATAATCAGCCATCAAGTGACTGAACACATGCTGAAACGTGAGGATGGAGACCTTACAGCCTCCAAATGCCTGAGCCCTGCACAGATAGATGAACCAGCTGGAAGTGCAGCACCATCACCTAGATAATCAGAGACTCCACGCACTCAGTGGGGACCAGCTTTGAACAGATGCCCAGAAGCCAAAAGAAACAAATTTCTTTCCCATTAAACAGATTTATGGATTTCTTCTGTTCTTATGAAAATTGAACTACGCTAAAAGACAAATAAAATTATAAATAAAATAAACTACAATGCAAAATACATGCCTAAGTTTCATTCCTTGCTCCAGGCCTTGATGACACACATAAAGCTCAGGATGGAGCAAAGGGGCCCTAAAACCCCTTAATTTACTGGTGAGTGGAGCGGAAGCTGTGTGGAAAGTTATCATGATGTTGATGATATTCCAGCGTAGAAGGCAGCCAGGAAGGTTGTACCGAGGCAGGGATTTCAGACTATCTTGGGCAAACCTTGAAGAGCTGCTATTACGAGAATCCCTTGGCTAAATAAACTGTGTTATGGGCCTTGCGAGTACAGCCTCAGATACAGCATGATGCTGCTTCGCCACGTCCTAACCTCAGCTCTGAAAGGCGCAGCACAGAACCTGCAGGCAATTCCATTCAACTGCCTGTATTTGCAATGAAACTGAAGAAAAAAGCCTATCTTTTACACTTTTTCACTCCGTTTACTGCTCCCCACCTTTATACCCTTAATTCCCTTTGTAGAATAATAGCATTAAGTCAGTATTTACTATAGCAGCCGAAGTGAGATTGCATCCTCTCCTTGTCTACTGTCTCTTCAGTGAGGTCACATCCAAAGAAACATCCAAGTGGACTGTTCAAGACTTGCATGAGATGCAGTGAAAAGAATTACTTCTTCACAAAACATGCAATTAGGCTGTGGGGCCCCCTGCCACAGGTTGCTGTGCGTGCCAAAAGTTCACGAGTTCTACGACCGATTGGTCAAATTCATGGAAGAAAAGTCTGTCAAGAACTACTAAATTTCAAGATGCCACCTCTGACTCAGGGACACCTTGCTCTTCCAGTTGGTTAGAGCTGGGTGAATATTCTAGGAAATATCACAACAACTGTACAATTTCCTTGATTTCTGTTGTCAGCCAGTGCTGGAGACAGGCTATGGTGCTAGACAGATCTTTCATCTGTATCAGTATGGCTGTATTCTTCCTTGCCTGCTCTGCTATTCCACCATTAAACTTGTCCATAATCATTTAAAACCCATATTTATTATGTAACTGAGGTCCTGGGGACAAGAGGGTCTTCCTCTGTGTTTTCTAGATATGACCAGGAAGAAGGAGGTGGTCTCCCTCCCTTTGCTGGCCAAGAGTTGCAGGAAGAGGAGAAAGGAGAAACCACACTTGCATCCACAGGAAAGCTGGAGGATTTGAACAGCACTGAGTATTAGGCAGCCTTTGTCTGCTCCATACTTCCTTCTTTGTTCCTCAGCTTATAGTAGCAATTGGATGAAGAAGGGCATCACCTCTTGTGCCAAATAGCTACTCTTCTCCAGAAGGTTAATACATAGATCTCAGCCTGAATTAGCTCCCAGCCAAGAGAGGATTTAACCTTTGTCCAATAAGATAAAAATTTTACTGTGATTCACCCTCACTTTTTAGGAACTGCATTCCCCAACTTGCAACTCAATCTCTAGGAGCACTGCTTCCTGGGCTCAATAGAGTGAGCCCAAGATGAAGCTCAGTGGTCTGTGATGAGAACCCACACAACAGGTGGTCTCTTCCGGCCTCCAGGTCTGTGACCTGCTCCAAGAATATTAATACATGGTCTGATTTAAAGAAGAAAATCCGAAACTCTAGAAGCTCTGAAAATGCTACACATTGCATTAAATGGCAGAGCAGCTCCCATCTCTCAGCCTCTTACTTCCTAGCCCAGATATGGCTGCCTTATGAACAATGTCAGGCACAACGGTTGAGTAAATCGTGCAAGCACTGCTATAGTTATACGAGTCCTCACAAACTGGCATCAATCTTGAACTTCTTGCAAGTGTGATCCGTTTCTAGGCTCCTTTGTCTTCACATGATACTTGAGCTCCAGCCATGGAAGCGCTAATGTTTGGAGAATCTCATCTTAGACAGTGGCAATATATGTTTATACCTGCAGCCAGACATTACAGGTGACTCTCATTTCCCAGTCTACAGGAACTGACTTCTGAGAGTGACGAGTCAGCATATTTTTTTTAAATAAAATGGCTGATTTTATAATATATACACTAAAAAGCTTAAATGAAAAATGTTAAGATTTTTCCTCTAACCTTTCACAACCCTCTTTGAATCACAGCACTGAAGCACTGAATTAAAGGCTAGTTTC
This sequence comes from Coracias cyanogaster, assembly GCA_033124195.1. NCBI lineage: Eukaryota > Metazoa > Chordata > Aves > Coraciiformes > Coraciidae > Coracias > Coracias cyanogaster. The sequence goes on from JAVSBS010021992.1 coordinate 24,477, forward strand.
CTAGACCTTCTGTAGCCAGCAAATACTCTGCCTCTCAGCTGACGTCTAAATGAAACTGCTTTCCTATTCCTTCCAAGTTCAGTCCCTTGTTTCCTCCTTGTACAGGGGCTGCCCTTCAGCACTTCCGTCAGGTGGTGAAGAAGAAAAACTCTTTGACACAAGAAGGATTACTTATTTCATCGCCTAGTGTGTTTGTCCTGGACTTGCATTTCCCCATATTATTTCCTTTCTTTTTTTTTTTTTTTATTTTTCCCATAGGAAGGCACTCTATTTTTGTGCTAATAGTGTGCCATGGTTGTGCTATTTTTACAGCTCTCTCTTGGTGCTCCAAGTCTTTGTGAATTAAGGAAGAGGTGACTGACTGACAGTAAGGTTTTCTTCTGTTGTTTTCTGATAGATTCTCACCAGTCCTCTGGACTGCTCATCCAGATACTCAACTGAGGGATGGAGGGAAAAGCTAGTTACATTAAGTGCAGGGTTTGGTTTTTTTTCATAAGTGTTCATGTAATAAACCCAAACTATCTAACACACAGTGAGGTAATATCACAATGTGAAATTCTGCAAGTAGGATGCATAGCGGAGTCAACAATGACAGATACAGCAACTCCAAGAAATCTCACAAATGAATTGACTATAGCAGTTCCTCAGTACACATTTAGGAAGACTGAGACCCATCACCCAAGCTTTTCCAAACTAGCTTAAGAGATGATCCACATAAAATATGCTAATACATTAGTTAGAGTCCTACTCTTCTTTCTTCCCCATGTGACTCAAAGAAGACCTGAGAGAATCTCTCCCTACCCTCTCTATCTTTTCAATCTTAGAAATGTCAGGAATGCAATATCCTGTTTTCTTTGGTTTTGCTGGGGGACCTTGTGGGTGCTTTAGGAAATGTTTAAATGCTAAAACTTTAATAAAGAGCTCCATTGTCCAAAAGAACCTCATTAGTCATGGACAATGAAAGACTATTAATAGCAACATCAACAGTATGCAAACAACAAGTCAGAACAGTGTTTAAAAGCCCTTTCTTTTCTCAAATGCTAAAGATCCTCTCACTTCAGTCTTGTGATAGCCTCACTTTATTACTCTGCAGTCAGCTTTTCTGTTTGTAAAACTGTAATTTCAATTGTAAACACCCCTTCCCAGAAACCCTCTTCCACTTTTGAAAAAAAGGCACCTCTTTCAAGGTTTTTATAATCCATCACAAAAAGGTAAAAGAGATCCCATTTTTGTCCCTTTGAAAATCACAGTTTTCACTTTTGAAACAATACAACTTTGAAGGACACTAGCCTTGAAATAACGCAGGGTAAGTAAAGCGATTTCATAGCAAGTTAGGGAAGTAAAGACTACTATCATTTTACTGTGGATGAACCTTTCACAATAAGAAAATACACTGTTTTACTGCATACCCTTCCTAAGGCTTTCAAATTGTGATGAAAAGAAGCAGAGTTCCTTCCAGAGGGGAGAGAGAGTAAACACAAGCACATTTAAAATAGCTCAAACATTCAGACTACTTGCAATGCTATGAATATACCTTGTAAAAAAATAAGTACCTCTCCAGCAAAACTCAACTAATGTTACAAACTTGATAAAACTGAATGTATGTCAGGTAAAATAATAAGGAAGAATCAAACCTAACCTAAAAATAAACTCCATATAGCAGAATGAAAACATAAAAGGGATAGAAAGGCCCAAATGAAATACCTGCTTTAAGCAATGTCTTTGCATTCTCTCTGCAGTTTTGTAATGCGATCAAAGCCATTAAGCGTTTATATACAGCTCAGGGTCTCTTCGGACAGCGAAAAACAACTTAGCGACACAACCAAGTCAATCCCTTCTACAACACAGTATGTTTTTAATTAAGCAAGCATGCCACGCTGAAGGCAGCCTTGCAAGTTCAATAAGCTGAGAGCATTCAATTTTTGGAAGTGGGCGAAAGGGTTAAGCTTTTTATTGTAACCTTCACATGTTTTATGTTAATGTAACTATCTAAGCCCTTTCTTGCCTTTCTTTTGACAGGAAAGGGAGTATTTGTTTTGTCTGATTTTAACTCTCATGAAAGCAAGCTAGAACTATCCAAAAATGTCTATTCTTTATTCTGACCTCTGCCTTCTAACAGGAGCAGTTTAGGCATGATGCATTTTCCAGAGAATGGAAGTATGAAACTCTTTCTAATGGAAAAATCTTACCTGGGTAATCATTCTTATCTACATCTGAGTCTCCTCTTAGAGTGAAGCCAAATCCTGAAGGCATAGACTGTGAGGCCCAGGCTCCATGGAGAACCTGGGAAGGGTTAGTATTTAACCCGTTCCTGTATCCATTGTAAATGAGCACTTTCCCTCTTCTGTCTTCTCCTGCAAATGGTGCACCAATAGCAATATCTGCAGTGCAATAAAAAAGAGAATGGGCACAATTAAAGCAAAAAATTAAGCCCCTGCAGGAAAAAAAGACACAAAGTTTCTGCTACATACATGCAAGAACTTCAATGTTCTGTACTTCTGTATAGATTCTAGTGTTATGGCAAATACACAAACATGTTTGTAGTGTCTTTTCTGTGTCAAACGTTCATGACAAAAACTTATAAAATCATCCTATGAAGAAGTAATTGCATCATACTAAACAGCGACTTCACACTGGATTTGTCTACCGTATTTGCAGGGCATTCCATAAGTTTTAATAAAGCAAGATCTACTGAACACCTGCTTCTACATCCATATTTTTAAGCAGATCTCACTTTTCCTTGATTTCCTCTATTACCTAATTAATAAGAAACAGCTGTCAGATAAAATTCCTTTTCTTTTTCCCGATGAAATATTCAACACAGACAAAAAACCCCGCCCCCCTCAAATATTCAGTATTTGCTTTAATACACAAAATAGAACAATGGCATATAATGTTTTCATCTATACCAAGCCAATATCTTATTGAGAACTGGGAATAGTAATTAGTGTGGAATTTAACAGGAGGCCTTGGCATTATGTAATTAAGCACCCCAATCCTTAAAAGAAGAGGCGCCTATCCAAGAAGCAGAACTCACAATACTCTTCACAGTTCCTACACATGGGACGTGGAGAGAATCATGTGTCTAGACTGAGATTCAACAGCCACGCTAGCTAAGCTAGCCAATAGGAAACTCTAGAGGAGGATACATATCTACAGCTCTCATTTCTAGGTTCTGATCCAGGAAGCCGATGCTGCACTCTTTTATTAAGCTTCATTTCAGCACCTGGAATCTGTATCTTCACTCTAAAGGCAGGAGTGCACCAAAGCACCTTCAATTATGAAGCAGAAAGCTCTGGCTCTAGATTCTTCTTAGCCTTCTCTACACAGTGAGAGAGAAAAATAGGAATGTCTCCCCCCTTCCTTACCACAATGCTGGAGAGCAGGTATACCAACCCTCCCTGACCAGAAAAGCTGAGTGGATCCTGCTATGGCTCACAGGTAGAAAACAGGAAGTCTCCACCATGGGGTCCACCTGGGCTGAACTCCATGGTGGGATTCCAGGACAACCCCCAATGAGGGTTGTCACAATCCAGTGGCTTCTTCCCAGAAGATGGTATTTGGATTTTGTGCACCCTGAAGCCCAATACAATCCTATGGCTCCTGACATGACATCCCTTGCACAGGAGCCACACGCTGGTGGCACTGCCGTAGAGTCCAGTGGATACAGCACTGTGAAAAACTGCCCTCAAGTTAAGGAGAAGCCAAGTCTATTCATTTTTCCTCAGTGGACCAACTGTCTTTAAGGCTACTGTGCAAAATACCTTGTCTAGGAAAAACTCCTTGGGGTTTCAGAGGCAGAGAGGCCTGCTTTGCATATCCCTAACCATTCCCTATCCTGGAAATAAGCAGCAAGGAAATGCATGCAGGGAAAAACAACATGCTACCGACCACATCTAGGAGGCTAACTCTAGGTGCTCAAGGCATCCAGGCTATCTCAGATAATCAAGCAAGTTAGTCTACTTGGACTGTTTTCTTGAATTTAGGCTCCCAGTTAACCTACATGAACATTTTGTTGTGTATGTGTGTGCTGTAGGCATTTGAAAAAGGTCCCATTATGCACCTGTTTCTTTCAATGCCTAAGTACCAAAGGAAGTCTGGTTCCAAAATAGTGCGTCTGCACTTGTCCAATTCTTTCACTGTGGGGAAAAAGCTCCACTTGCAGAGCCTCATTCAATTCTCAAACTCATCCAAGCATTTGAGGAGAGAAGGAGAACTCTGCTTTCAAACAAATGCAACATCCTAATTAAGTATTTAAATGTAATTATAGTCATAAAACAACACATATTTTTTCAAATTAGCATGCTAGTATTTAGTCAAAAATAGCACTGCAGTCAACACAACCACCTTTCTATAGGTAAGCTTTTCACGGTTTGGCCCGCAATATCAGTTTCATTAGGATTAGTGTAAATTCTCGTGACTTTCAAAAGCAGTGAAATGTTAAAAAGCCTTTTTCAGGCACTGCACAGACACTTCATTGACTGCTTAGCTATTTTTAATTTCAATGTTATGCAGACATACATATTACTACATTACATATAAATTACCATTATATCCATCTTGATTGAGATCTCCAAGGTGCGTGATTGCACTGCCAAATCTACCAAACACTTCAGTGCCTGTCAGAATTTGTGCATCTTGGAAGAGGAAAGCACTTTCTTGAAGGTATAGATAAACTTGCCCAACTTCTTTAGGTTTGCTCTCAAATTCTCGTTCCATAAAGAGGGGGGCGCCAACTAAGATATCATCTAAACTGGAACAGTCAAACAAATACCAGTGTCAATGAGAGATTGAGTGCAATCAACACAGTTCACGCACTTGCTAAACAGGAAGCTGATAATTACCATAGTCATAGAATAATTGAGGTTAAGAAGGGACTGGCGGAGTTCTAGTCCAAACACTTGGTCAAAGCACGGTCAACTAGGGAAGGCTGCCCAGAGCCATGCCCACTCCAGTTTTGCCTGTCTCAATGGAGGGACACTCGACAGCAGGGGTCCTCAAACTTTTTAAACAGGGGGCCGGTTCACTGTCCCTCAGACACTGTCGGGGGCCGGACTATAGTTTGGAAAAAAAACGACGGGGGAGTCGCCCACCTCGCTGATGCTGCCGCCCCCCTCCCTATCCTGGCCACGCAGTCCGGAAAGGGTGGCCAGCAGGGACTGAAGGAACTTTGCCGCACCCGGGCTCTGGCCGGGGCGTGGATTAAGTGGCAGGAAGTCATCGGCGGCTGCTTGGGTTCCCCCCAGAGTGGGGGGTGGCAGGGAGTTCTGTAAATACCCGCGGGCTGCTCTGAGGACCCTGACGGGCCGTATTCGGCCCGCGGGCCGTAGTTTGAGGACCCCTGCTCTACAGCCTCTCTAGGCAAATGCTTCCAGTGTTTGATCACCCTCACAGCAAAAACATTTTTTCCTAGGTTTAAGCAGAACTTGCACTTCAATTTATGCCCACAATAGGCACTGAAAAGCCATGCTTTGCAGTTAATCATCCAGAAGTCAGGAATTTAACTAAGAGGGGATCCATGTTACTAGAACAAACTCTGTAAATCTATCCTGCTAAGAGCATTAGTGAGAGACAAATTTTAGTGTAAAATCTAGCTTTTAAAAATTATACATCAGTAAATGAACAACAGAATAAAAATTGCCACTTCCCAGCAGATTTTTAAAGTAACATACATGAAACACAGGTAGAGCATCAATAGAGAGGGACTCATCACTAATTAAAATGGAAGGTGGGAGATAAAGCCAAAGCTTCATTTCTGAAAACACTTCCATTGAATATCAAGTACATGAGCAGTTGAAGTGCTCATGCAATTTGCTGCATTAAGTATTAAAGAGACAGGACATCATAAAATTACGAAGATATGAAACTAAGAGGGAAAAGTTCTTCTGCCCATTTTGCTACTCCAAAAAGAATCAGTAAATGAAGACAGAGTAATCAAAGGGTATTTTACATGCCGTTGTTCTAAGTGAGGGTGTTTTGAAAATGTCACCATTTATTTAGCAGGAAAAAAAGACCTTTACTGGACAGTAAAGTATCAAATCAAGCAAGATTCATAGACATAAAATAAGCAGAAACATTCTGAACAGATTACTCTGAGATATGAAATGATAGTGTCAATTTCTGAATGTTGCTCTAGCCTGTATAAACTAATAGGATAATTTCCATTATATTTAGTGGACATTGGTCATTGGTCATCATGTTAAGAAGCTCTGTTACTGCATATAACTAGTACTACTTGTTCTCACAATTTTTAATCTGGAAGACACATTCTCTTGCTCTAATGTGAAACTTTGTTCAAGCTTTGTAAAACTTGCAGAAAATTTTCTGCTCTCAATTAATAATATTCCCAGTAGTGAAGTTTTCACAAAGCCTTTATCCATTAATAAACCAATTACTAAAATTGCACTGCATTATTTTTCCCAGTTCTGAAAAAAACCTAAAACAACCCAAACATATGATTTAGGAGTAGCTCACCTACTACTTTACTGGAGTTACAACTATGGTTCTAAGATATACATCATAGAATTTAGTACAGAATATCTCACCTAGAAGACTTGTAATCACATTGTAGAACTTAAATGTTGTATAAATTGTGACAAAGTAGTTCTAGAAATTTTATTTTTCTATTAAGTTTTATAGTATGTTTCCGTAAAGGAAACTGTAATTCAAAGTATCAGGTCACTATTGTACAGTTGTTCTATTCTTTGTATGTCAGATTTTACCCCATGGCACAGATAACTAAAAAAGGAAGGAAGCAGATGCTGACTTAACATCAAAGATGAGATTTTCCTTCCACACTAAACATTGAAAGTCCGCTCTGCTAATGGAAGATGTGATTTTCATAGTTGGGACAGAATGTCATCTGAAACAGTTGCCATGAAACAACAGCAACAACAAAAACACATCATAAATGCTCCTTTTTCTACAAGTTATTTTATGTATGTGATTTACTAAAAGCAATACACAGTACCACTTATCATCAATTATTTTATTACAGAATCACAGAATCATTATGGTTGGAAAGGACCTCCAGGGTCACCAAGTCCAACCTTTGTCCTAGCATCTCTCTA
>JAVSBS010021993.1:6895-39012 GCA_033124195.1 Coracias cyanogaster
AACACCCCCAGCTCCCTCAGCTGCTCCTCACCACACTCCTGCTCTAGACCCTTCCCCAGCTTTGTTGCCCTTCTCTGAACATGCTCCAACTGCTCAGTGTCCTTCTTGGAGTGATGTTTCTCCACGGGGTGTTGGTGGTTGCACGGGCACTGTAGCCTGGGGAACCTACTGGGCTAGAATTCTGAGTCAACTGGTGGTGGGGTGGAGAACATCCCTGTGCTTCTCCCCACAGCTGTGGTGGGGAAGATCTTGCTCAGACCTGCTGGGTGGGCCATGAGCTCCCCAACACTTCTCCTGGTCTTAACTGCACTTTAAATCAAAGGACTGGCTGCTTGTTGAGCGCTGGGCTATGTTCTTGATGAAGTGACCTGCTCCTCTGAAACCTGGCTGTACCAAGAGACATACAGATGTGGAGAAACCCTCCTCCCAAGCTGTACAGCCCAGTTCTCTGGTTCTGAAATGGTTCCTGCTGGTTGGTCTGACAGAGGAGTGGCTTGGACAGGGGGATGGGCAAGGAGAGGCTCCAGACATCATTCCAATTGCACTGCCTTGGGCTTTGAAATGATGACAACATTTTTCCCAATCGCATTTGTTCTCATTTAGCTACAGCTTGTTCACCAGGATGTTTTTCAAGGAGGGTCTGGTCAACGTTGGCAAAGGAAAGTCTCCTATTTCCCAAGCGAGCTTATCACTTTGTCCTTGACAACGATGGGAACTTTCGGCACTTTTTTTCCTTCAGAGGCGAACATGAGAACTCCTGCCTGTGCAGGCAGCATTGTGTGCCTTTTCCTGTGTGCTGAGTCACGCAGGACAGATAACCTTGCCCCAAAATGCTGTTGGCTTTGCAGATGTTAGACCTGGGAAAGTGGGGTGGGAGGGAGAGGACAATGAATATCTGAACTATGGACAGAACCAATCCTGCCGTTTGGATCAAGTACCTGCCCTCAGTGGGGAAAATGTGGTGTGGGATGAACAGCAAAATCCTGAGTATTCTGAACAACTTCCTGAGGACGTGAGTTTGAGTCTGGAGCAGGGCAGTGCTGGTGGGATGATGCTGCTTAACCACAGGAGCGGGGAACGGTTTAGATCTGGAGGATGGAATGGAGGCACAGGGAAGCTGCAGGTGCCTGGATCTCTGTCCTCTGCCATCCCTCCATGCAGTACTTGGAGGCTTGAGGCTGTGGGACGGGAATCAGGAACTCTTGTTTTAAGGAAGATGTATTTTTTCCAAGTACAAGATTTCTAAGATGCTGATGTCATTTTATAGAGGGACTTGCTAGAAATGATAAAGTGCTTGCAGGGCAGAATTAAAAAGCACGCGTCAGAAGGATGATGCTAAAATCTCCCAGCTCTCCGGAGAGGAAAAGCTCTGTGCTACACGTGCCCTTGAAAACTTCCTTTGTGTCTTCAGAACTTTGATTGGTTTGTATTCGGTTTCTGTTGTTCCTGTGTGTAATCAAACTGATTTTATCTCTGTATCTAGAGCAATGCTTGTTTTTTGAGGATAGAAGCACCCTGCATAACTATCATCTTCTGCTGCAGGAAGGTGAATTCTGGGGGAAATGGTTCCCTTTCAAGTGCTAGTACAAGAGTGACGGCCAGCAGAGGTGTACAGATGTTCTTTAGAAGCTGCAAGAACTAATGTCACATATTGGCACCACCCTTGCAAGCACAAGGTTTTATTCTAGAGTCACAGGGAGGTTTGGAAGATCAAGGAATGCCCTTTGTCATCCCCTTGTTCCTAGTAGAGATGTTTGGAGAATCTCTTGTTTGAAGGAATACAGTAAAAACAATAAAGGCTAATTAATAAGAGCCCTGTTGTGGTCATAAAATCACAGAATTGTTTGGGTTGGAAGGGACCTTTCAAGGTCATCTCATCCAACCCCCTGCAGGGAGCAGGGCCATCTGCAACTAGAGCAGGTTGCTCAGAGCCCCGGCCAACCTCACCTGCAATGGTGCCAGGGATGGGGCAGCCACCACCTCTCCAGTGGCCACGGCTGCTGTCCCTGCCCTGAGCTCGAAAGGCAGACTGGATGGACGAAGACAATGATCAATAGTGGGGAAGGTCCTAGAAGCGTAACCCGAGCAAGGTGCTTTGCAGTAGCGTTCAGGGCTTGGCTGCTGGCCTCCTCCTGATTTATCCTGCCCAAAAGAAGCCGTTCCTGCCTGCGGAGTAGAGCAACTCACACACGGTGTGTTCGTACACCCAGCAAGGAGCCCTGGCTGTGTACTGCAGAAGAATCAGAGCGTAACAGTCAGCAAGGAGGAAATTTGGTGCCTGAATGTGGCTTTTAATTTTCGATGTTAAAAAACCCCAACCCAACAACCACTCTTGGTGCAAGCCTCGTACCTGCCCTGATTTCCCTGACGAAAATCAAGTCATCGGTTGTGTGAGGTTGAGGATGGGTTGGCTTGAAATTGTCCTTTCTCCTCTATTAAAAATAGAGGTAGGAGAAATTTTATTCACTTTCCTTTTCCCAGAGGTGCAAGCAGAGCTGCCATCCATCCACCTCGGGAGCTGAACCAAGGCAGGACTTCAACTGTGTCCTCTGTGGTCACATGATTGGGACCTCAGTGAATGCTCTCAAAAGAGTTTATCAAGATAGTGATTCTGAATGTGTTTAATGAAGATGGTGATTCTGGATATGTTTTGATGGCTTTGTAGTGGATGTTTGATGGGATGCTGTGTTCCAGGGACTGAGATTTCAGACTCCTGTAGCATATGCACCAATTCTCTTACTTGGGCTGCTGTTTTGTGGCTGCCATCATCTTATTCTCCATGGCCACCTAGACTTGTCCTCCTCTTTATTGCTGTATTTTTCCCTCCACTATCGCAGTGAAGGAATGCACTGTATCTGGAGTCAGAGTCTCTTGTGCAGTATTTCCCAGGATCTGGACCGTTCAGTGCACGTGGATAAATGGTTGTCACGCTGGAAAATAAAAGGGTGCAGCTGGTTTCCATTTTGGAGCTTCCAGCGGGTGCGTGCTTGTTGAGCAGTGATGCTGCAGGGCTTGGAGATTAATGCTCGTGTTTCTCTTTCCCCAGAGATCATTGACGACCTCACTAACCTGGTGGAGAACACAGACGAGAAGCTTCTCAACCAGACGCGGCACGTGAAGATGGTGGATAAGAAATCAGCGTCCTGTGGTAGGAAATGACTCGAGTACAAATCCTGCTCTGTTGTTGAATGATGAGCAAGCAGCTCAGCACTCGGAGGCTGTATCCAGTGTGCTCCCCCTGGGACAGCTCCTTTTAAAAGTTAGAAAATCCCACCTCTCCCAAGTTCTTCAGCTGATGTTGCAGGTTTGACTCACTGCGTTTGCTGCCTGTTGATCCAGTCCATGCCCTGAGGCCATTTGTCTCCAGCGTTGCACAACGTTCTGATCGGAAATTGTAGAACTGTATGAAATTAGAGCGATCTGTGTTAATTAGGTTTAAAAACCTTGCTAGCTACCAGCTCTCACAAACTGGTCGCAGCAGGGAGCGATGCCGCAGGGATGGTTCTGGTGGTGTCCTGCAGGAATGTGTTCCCAACCACGTGGCAATCACAGCCTGCCAGACACAAAGTCCTTGCTGGTGACTCTTCAAGCTACGTGCAAGCTGGTACAGCAAAACCAGATGCTCTTGCCATACTGCCAGAGAGAGGTTAGACATCTCAGGAGAGAGGATGCAGGTTCCTCTGTGGGGTGAAGAGCTTGGCGTTTGGTAGCAGGGACTGGGGGAGGATGCTGTGGGTGATGGCAGCAGATGTCTTTGTCTTGGGAGGATGAGTGACGCTGAGGAGATGACACTGGAGGATGAGGTCTCTGGGGAGGTGGTGGTGAGACACTTCTGGAAGTAGTGTGTCTGGTTCTGGTGTCCGTGGTTCATTTCTGTGGTACTAGAGGACTCAAAATGCTAACAAGGAGAATTTATGCTCTGGAGAGATTTGACTTAGAAGTTAATGAAATTTGGCTCATGTAGTTTAGTAAAGAGAAAGTGGAGAGGTGACTCGGTGACAGGCCTGCTTCTGGCTGCTGGGGAGCTTTTCTTCTGTAGAATGAAAGCAAAGGCAGCCGAGCTCAAATGGCAGCGAGATGTTTTTCAAGCGCTGAGGACATATTTCAAGGATTTCTTTAACTCTCCATCAGCGATAACTTTTTGAAAGCTTGGATGATGTAGGCTGATGAAAATGTGTGGCCTTTTCTGGGTGTTAAAGTTCACTTGTCAGAGGCGTTTGTCTACGATTTCTCTCATACCAACTATGGAGAGCATTAAAGGCGTGACTGCCGAGTTCATGACTGGCTTTTTCATTTTAGATCTTTAATCTTGACACAGGATGGGTTTAATCTAAAAATGGAACGATGCTGAGGACCCCTCTGTGCCTTCGGATCTCCCCTGTAATTTCTGTGGTTTCGTTTTCCACGCGACTCCGGGGAAGCGTGATGCGAAATGCCCGCGCAGGGCAGGCTGAGAAGGCCCTTTCACCTGGGACAGCTTCTCCCAGCGCAGGGATTTCTCCCGCCTTTGCAGGTCCCCCAGACAGCGCTGCTGGGTCATGAGCCTGTCTCTTTAACTCTGGAGCCCACGCTGGGGAATGCAGGAGGAGGAGGAGGATGGGAGAAGCCAAGGCTGGGAGGCTCCTGGGCTGGATTCCTTGGGGGTGACCTCTCTCACCCTTTCCACATTGAAAAACAGTTTTTCTGCAAGGGCTGGTGAGAAGCGCTCCATGCCTCTTCCCTCTGCTCCAATAGGTCTTCCTGTGTTTGCATAACAATTTGGGCCTATGTAAACACGGGATTGCCTCGGATAGCTGGTTTATTCTGCCCAAGTGTGAGGTTTCGAACAATAATGCTGGAAGACACAGGCTTTACTGGCGTAATTCCCATCCCTTTTCCAGCCTTATCCCTGGCGCTGGAAGTTAACGAGTATGTTACGATCAGAGCAACCCTCCGTGTACGTACAATTATCCCTCGAACAAAGCCAAGCAGCCGGAAAACTGGCACCTGCCATTAATTTTTTCCAAGTCCTTTTTTCCCCTTCTTCCAACATTTCACTGAAATCAATAAAAATCTTTGATTTCAGCCTGTTACTTCAGATTTACGCTGTGGTAAAGCGCTCGGTCTCCCCGCTTGCCTGCTCCTTCCCTCCCCAGGGTGCAGACGTTTGGAGCCAGTCTCCACGCTGCTCCTGCATGTGCCTGTTTCCCTGGTTTTGCCTCATTTTTGAAATCATAACGTCTTTTTATTTTTCTGATGAGCACCCGTCCTGGAGCCCGTGGCTGTGGATGGGAGCGGAGCAGCCTGGCGCGAGCAGTGGAAGAATCCCCCTTTAACCAGCAGGAATGTAGCGCGGCAACGGGCGTGGCTTTGTTAGCAGCCACTATAATAATAAAATCAAAGCCTTGCTGCTGAAATCCAACTTTAATCAATGTTTCAACATCTCGCTCTCATGCAAACATCGTGTCCGGCTTTGGAGGTTGTTTCCAGCGGGATTTCTTCCCCGGCCAGCCCTCGATGCTACCTGCTGGGCACAGGCATGGCTGGAGGCAGCAGCGGCCGCACCTCCGGCCACGCTCCGTCCTGGCAGCAACCTCCGGCTCGTTTCGGGTGGGTTGGTTCATTTGCAGCTTATTTTTGCTGCCATTTCTCTTGCTGACTCAAGAGCTGTTGACAATCCCAGCCCTTGCTGCTGCCCAGTGGAGGCTGCCCTGGTTGGAGCCTGTCTCCCTTGGTGGCCCCGGGCAGCCCCGCACTGGTGTCACTGGGAACTCTCAGGGATTGCAGCGGAAGGGCGAGCATGGGATATGCTCGAGCCTGCTGCATTTCTGAAATTATTGTTGAAAATCATCAGTCATCTGCAGGCAGATGTTTGCACGCTGCTTGGCATTGTTTTCACAGAATTATTGAGGCTAGAATAAACCTCAGAGATCAAGGCCAGCCTATGACCTAACACCTCGACATCAGCTAGACCGTGGCACTGAGCGCCACATCCAGTCTTTCCTTCAACACCTCGAGGGATGGCGATCCACCGCCTCCCTGGGCAGTCCATTCCGGCATCTCATCGCCCTTTCCGTGAGGAAGTGCTTCCTAATATTTTCTCTCCCTGCAGCCTGCGCTGGGCATTTGGAGGGGAGCTCGGCCATACGTATTTCTTGACTTTCAGGAATTCACACTGAACTTTCACCACAATGTACCGGCAAATCAGTAATCAAATGTTGGGCTGCCTTTCCCAGCCTCGCTGCGGGAATGCCTGTGTGCACTATCCTGGCTTTTCAGTTCTACTGCTGGTTCTCCTGGGTTTATTTATCCCCTCTCTCTCCCAGTTCACCCACCTTTGCTGAGGGTTTGTGGAGAGTAACGCTCGTTAACCGCTTCTCACCAGCTTCTGTATTAAAAACTTTAAGCCTTAGACTGTCCTCTTAAGAATGGCATTTAAAAATAAGCAAAGAAATGAAAATATAATTAACATTGAGATGCTGGGGAGGTGTCATGGTGTAAGCCCAGCTGGCAGCTCAGCACCAGGCAGCCGCTCGCTCGCTCTCCCCGCGGCGGGATTGGGAAGAGAGTCGGGAGGGTAGTGAGAAAACTCGGGAGTTGAGATACAATAGTTTAATAATTGGAATGAAAATAAAATATGATTATAGTAGCAGTAGTAATAATAATCAAATAATTGTAATGAAAAGGAAAATAATGAAGAGAGAGAAATAAAGCCCAAGAGAGACAAGTGATGCCGATGAAAACAGTCGCTCTGCACCCACCGACTGATGCCCAGCCAGACCCCGGGCAACTCCCCCCAGTTTTATTGCTGAGGTCTGGAATATCCCTTTGGTCAGTTGGGGTCAGTTGTCCTGGCTGTGTCCCCTCCCAGCTACTTGTGCACCCCCATCCGGGTGGGGTGAGGAGCAGAAAGGGCCTTGATGCTGTGTAGGAACTGTTTAGGAATAATGAAAACACCCCAGAGTTATCAACCCAGGGGTTATTTCCAGCACAAATCCAAAACACAGCCCCACACCAGCTACTGGGGAGAAAATTAAGAAAATTAACTCTTCCTAAGCCAAAACCAGCACAGGGAGGAGTGGTGGGGGGGAATGAATTTCCCCCAAATAAACCCTTGAGCTGGAACTCAAGGAACTCAATAAACCTGATGATGCGGCAAATGCCACGATACCTTAACGACGCAGTACTCCAGATTCCTTCAGTATTTTTCTCCCCTTCTTGTGAGACCCTCCTGCAGTGCTGGGTCCTGCTCTGGAGCCCTCAACACAAGAAGGACATGGACTTGTTTGAGAGGGGCCAGAGGAGGCCACAAAGATGATCTGAGGGCTGGAAGCCCTCTGCTGGGAGGCCAGGCTGGGAGAGTTGGGCTTGTGCAGCCTGGAGAGGAGAAGCTCCGGGGAGACCTTCTGGTGGCCTTTCAGTATCTGAAGGGGGCCTGTCAGAAAGCTGGGGAGGGACTTTTTACAAGGGCTTGTAGTGGTAGGACGAAGGGTGATCGGTTCAAACCGAAGAGGGGGAATTTAGATTAGATGTAAGGGAGGTCTTTGCTGTGAGGATGGTGAGATGCTGGCACAGGCTGTCCAGGGAGGCTGTGGGTGCTCCATCCCTGGAGGTGTTCAAGACCAGTTTGGATGGGGTTTTGAGCAACCTAGTCTGGTGGTAGGTGGTGTGGAACCATGGCAATGGTGTTGGAACTAGATGGTCTTGAAGGTCCCTTCCAACCCAAACCATTCTGTGATTCGATGATTCTGTGATTTTTGGTTTCCCTGGGTAAAGGTAGCCTAACTGGGATCCCGTCCAGTCCAATTCCAATTGGAAAAAATTGCCACATTTCCCCAAAGTTTTCAAAATTTCCCATTTCGAAAAAGAAACTGATTGAAAGGACACTGGCTGCCCTGAAATGAGTGCTGCTGTCAGGCTCTCCCCAGCGCCGTGGGCTGGGTTCACTGCCCAGCTCCCGTGTGGTTCTTACTCCGCTCTCGCCCTGAGTGGGCTCCAGCATCACCCCATCCCTTGGTGGCCTTGGCACCCATCCTGAGAAGAGCCTGCGAGCACCAAACCTTCCCTATCGCCTGCAGTCCCCAGCCTGCAGCAGCTTCAGTGCAGGCTGTCCCACCACGCCAGGTCCCCAAGGACCTGGTTCGTTCCTTGCTTTGAGATGTTTCCTGTAAGTGGGTGCAGGTTTTGGGGGGGTCCAAACATGGCTACTCAGCACAACGTGGGTTCACTTTATCTCTGTTCGTCATCAGGCTCAAGTGTTTGGTGTTAGTCGGGAGTCTGCAAAGAGTCCATGGTTCCTTCTCCCTGCCTGTGGGTTGCAGTTGGCCTCATCACAGAGGAGAGTCTGGTGTTGTCCATGGCTACATCTGAGCTTACCTGGATGCTGCTTTTCAATAACTTTCTCCCCATCCTCGGGTTTGTAGGTTATATTTTTGTTACCTAAAGCCCTACGTAGGCAGCTCCCTGCAGAGCAGATGGTTAAACTGGGCTGTGTTGGTGGTAAGAGTGTCCTGAAGTGTTTGTGAATGAACAAGATACCGGGGGTTTGGTTCACAGCTGGGAACCTGCTGGTCAGACGTCACGTCTGCAGAGGTGTTGGCAGCCAAGCTGTGTGGTGGACGGAGTTAGAAATGTTCA
Organism: Coracias cyanogaster; assembly: GCA_033124195.1. Taxonomy (NCBI): domain Eukaryota; kingdom Metazoa; phylum Chordata; class Aves; order Coraciiformes; family Coraciidae; genus Coracias; species Coracias cyanogaster. The sequence goes on from JAVSBS010021993.1 coordinate 15,512, forward strand.
TTAGGTCCTGTGAAACTAGACCACAAACTGAGGAGAGGGGCTGGGGGATTGGTGTGGTCCTACTCCTGATCCCACCCAGGTCACTCTTCTTGGTGACTCTCCCATAGCTGAGGAGAAAGGCTGGTTCCCTGGGGAGCGCCATGGAAGAGTGTGACTTGTCACAGTGAAAACGAGCAAGAAGGAGCAAACTCCTGTCTAGTGGGAGGTGTCCCTGCCATGGCAGCGGGTTGGAACTAGACGCTCTTTAAGGTCCCTTCCAACCCAAACTGTTCTAGGATTCTGTGGTTTCTGACAGACTTATCCACGCCCTTCCAAGCAGCGCAAGGGAAGCAGACCGTGCCCGTGCAGTTACCGCCGCCTGCATCCCTCTGACCTTTCAGATACACACGGGGAAAGAGAAGCAACCCCAGAACAGACCCTGCTGGGCTGTGGCCTGTAAAATAATAAACAATTTCAAAGCGGTGGCTGAGTTATCTTTTTTCCCCATCTTTTGTTTTCTCCTGTTCCACAAGATGGCATTACAATCTAATCGCCGCCTTCTAGCCCCAGGTAGATGCTCTCCTCTCCCCTTTGCGTTCTGATGGAGGGCTGGAGATGCTGACAGGAGGGTGTAGACTACCCTAACATTAGTCGGTACCAGATAGGGGTTTTTTTTTTATCTCAACAAATCACCAAGATTAAAGAATTAAAGACAGAGCTTTGCCAAACCTATTAATTGGAGTTTTTGGAAGGTTTAACTTGTTTTAAGACAGTGCAGCTGGGATTATATAAAGTTTCCTCTAGAAAATAATGATTCATGCAGGCTGGGGCCCTTTTCTGCCAGATTCGACCATCGCTCTGTTCAAAGTTATGGTGATTTTTGCCATGGATTTAATTTGTTGCATGAATTCTGGATGGCAGTTACTCGGATTTGTTCCTCTGACGTGTGCTGGGTGTTTAGATGGACAAGTCCCCATCCGTGTGGGTTTTTCTCAGTGGAGGGGAGACGCTGCTGCAGCGTGCCATGAAATCAGGCTTTCCTGCAATCCGACTCTCGGAGAACTCACGGCGATATTCCTCCCCAGTGCTGCTCCGACCGCTGCGCTGGCTCTGAGTCACCTGCCCGTGCTTCTGCAGGAGGAGTTTTCTTGGCCTGGCAAGTTAGATATTTTCCGGATTTTTTTATTTTTTTTTTCCTTCTTTCAGTTTCTTCCATTTAAAGCAATTACACGTTGAAAAGTGTGTTCAGAGATGTTAGCCCCGCAAAAAAGCTTTGAAAGGAAACTTCAGCAGAAGAATGATGAATCTGTTGGTTCAGTTGGGCTCGTCGCTGGTGCCTTCACTGATGGCTGGTGTCCTAGTGCACCAACAGCTCCATCCTCCCAGGAGCAGAGCAGCCCAGGGAGGTGGCCAAGGGGCAGCTGTCGATGATGGGATGGAAGATGTATTTTCATCTGGGCTTTTCTGTCTTCTCATTCCCTTCTCCTGCAGCCCTCGCTTGCTGCCAGCCTGCCAGAGATACCAGAAGTCCCACGGATCTGCTTCAGGATCTAGCTTCCCACTAGTCTTGCTACCCGTGCATCACCCTCCCTCATGCTGTGGTTCTCCTCTGGGCTCCCTGGAGAGTTTCCTGCCTCGCATACAGCTTGTTTTCCCTCACCGTGAGGTTAGCTGTGCCTGGGGAAGGCAGAGGTCTGCTGGAGGCGAGCCGGGTTCCAGGAGAAGCCGATGGCTTTGCAGCCCTGTGGCGTGTGGGTGGCCGTGCTCTTCCTCCCACCTCACCCCACTGACTTCTGAACCCACCGGCTAATTGAAGCTGGGATTGACTGGGAGCTGGAGGCTGCAAAGATACGGAGTTACTGCAAGCTCACTTGGGCATCTGTCCTCATTAGAGGGGCCCAATTAAGGGTCCCGTTAAGGGGTAGGCAGGGTGAGCTCAAGTCTCATTGGACACCAGGGAAGCCTCAGAGTAGATTAGCAGATGAGGGACATAACGGGAAACATGGCTTCATTTGTTGTGTTCATAGCACAACTTCTACACAAACTGGTCCGGTAATTTTGGCACGTTGCTAATCTCAGACTTCTGGCCCACTTGTTGTCTTGCCATCTTGTTTCCTTACAACATGAAACGCTTTTCCTTGGCTTCATTAGCTCTGAGCCCCTGAGGAGTAGGTGAGGAGCTTGCAGGATGACTTATGGTGTGAAGAAACATCCAAAGGCTGCTTTCTGATCCATCAGAACCCCCCAAACAAGGTCAGCCATGGCGCTGAGACAATGCCTTTGCTGGTGGTGTGTGCCCAGCACCTTGGTCCTCGCTCCCCCAGTGCCTTGGTCTCCTCCAGCCAGGTCATGGCCTCTCTGTGCCTCCTCCTCCTCACACAGGCGACATTCACAGCCTGGGTATTTGACTTGAAATTGCTCATGCTGAGATGTTGAAATGGATTCAGCTGATGAGGGAGGATGGAGTTAAGCAGTCATAAACGGGGTTTTGTTAAAAGAGGCACTTTGGAGTTGCTGTATGGATTTTTTTCCAGGTGAGGAGCGATGATTACTGGTGGAGTCTCCTCTGTGTGTGTTTAACGGGAAGGGACGGGGAAGAGCCTTCTGGGTCATAGGATCCCTTCAAGAGACATTTCGGGAGAACAAGCTTGTTTTTTCCCCCCCATTACTCCCATTGGAAGGCTGCGATGGTCATAAACTTATTGCCAGCCTAGACTTGTCAGGGATACTTCATGTTGCCCACGTGCAACCCTTGTCCTGCTGTCTTGAATAGTTCTTTCCTCTTTTTTATTTTACTCCCCCAGATGTGTGTGTCTGGTGTCCCCTCCCAGCTTTTGTTTTGTGGGGCTGAACAAGAGTCTTTACATTTGAAACTCCTAAATCAACCTCTCTGTGTTCTGATGAGCCCTTTCTTACACTTCTTCCAACTTTTTTGGTTTTTAACCATGAGAACCTACTGCAGCGTCCCCAGAGCCTTCTCATGTTGACTGGCTCACTAGCTCCAGCACTTCTCTACCTGCTGGAAATATTTCAATTACAGCACGTTGGTGCCTCAGTCCATTTTGTTTTGAGCTGTTTGCTTGGGCCTTTCTCACTCTTGAACATTTTCCACCGGAGTTCTTTTTCTTTCCAACTCGTAGCAAAACTGCTCGTTTGTCCCAAGTGCGTGGCCTCCTCTCATCCCGTTGAATTTCAGCCTTCCTCCATTCTTCTGCAGAGTTACCCATTTTTTTCCTGTATGCTCTCCCAGCTTTCCTCTGTGCTGATGCTGCCTTCCAACTTTGTGTCATCAGCAGATTTCATTAGCACACTTACTTCTTGTGCCAAGGTCATTAATAAAAATATTTAATAAGATCAGCCTCCTGCCCATTCCTTGAGGAGCTCTGCTGGTGACCTCCATCCATTCTGATCCTTCTTTCAACGCCACTTCGCCTTTCACCAGTTTCCTGGCCGTACACTTCTGCTAATCCCTGGTTTTTTCGTTTAATAATTTCCCACCCGGCACTGGATCACGTGCTTTGCTGAAGTCTGCCTGGATGGGATCTATCCTGCTTCCTTTGTCTAGAAAATTCATTCTCTTACCGGCCTAACCTGATTAGCTCTGTTTGATCTGATTTCCCTTCAGCACAGTCCCGTTATTTTCTACCCTGTTTACTGTTGAGTTTCACGTTCTCATTAGTCTTTCTTCAGTTTGCTCTAGAGCCTCCATGCTGCTGAGGTTTATTGGGCAGGCTTGTGGCTCCTCGCATCACTTTGTCCCTTCCATGGATGCTGTGGTTCCTCTCTGGTGCTGGACAGTTGGCCGCAGCTTCGTCCACCTGGGTTTAGGACACGTATCCCAGATAATGCTCAGTTTGAAGAGAATGACCCAGAGCTCTGTGTGCATCAGTGCGCCCGGCTTCATTTGAGGACAGTTCACCCTACATCACTGAGACCCTCCAGAGCCCCTGGAAGTGTTCAAGGTTAGGCTGGATGAGGCTTTGAGCAACCTGGTCTGGTGGGAGGTGTCCCTGCCATGGCAGGGGTTGGAACTGAATGATCTTTAAGGTCCCTTCCAACCCAAACCATTCTGTGATTCTCCATCCTCCCACCAAGCCCCGGGTTGGTGGTTCAACCTGTGATCACTTATCTGGGTCTTTTGCGCCTGTGCCACCTCCTCCCATGTGTCTTTTTCTGGCTGTGGTGACCCCAGAGTATCTCCCTGCATGACTTTTATAGATGGAGGTGCAAGTGAAGCGGGTCACTTAGGGCTGCACAGCAGGTATGGTATAAATAAGGGATGAAGGGCACTCAGCAACTGATGGGTGTAAAATGAGGTGAGGACAATTTCCCTTGCTGTGATGCACTGACAAGGGGTTTGCTTTTCAAATGGCAGCATCGACGTGTGGGCATCAAGGCTGCACAATAACTGTCTGTTCTGTAGCTGAGCCCTCAATTTAAGAACACCCCAGATGATGGTGGCGGAGCGGGCTGGAGAGTGGCATTTCTGGGACTTGATTGTGAGATGTACATCAGGCAGGGGTTCAAGTTTGGAGCTGTGAAATGTCATCCCTCCCCTTTAGGAGAGAGAGGAAAAGGAGAGGGAGATGATACAGGAGAGCAAAAGACAGTAGAATCATAGACTGGTTTGGGTGTGAAGAGACCTTAAAGATCATCTAGGGATCTAGAGGAGATCATCTCTGATCTCAGCAGAGGGGTTCCAGCCTTCCCATCATTGCTGGGGCCTCCTCTGGCCCCGCTCCAGCAGGTCCATGTCTCTGCTGTGCTGAGGACTCCAGAGCTGGACACAGTCCTCCATTCATTGTACTTCAATTCATTGAAGATGTTACACCTTGTTACCTGGCCAAATTAGCCAACTCAGTGACTAGTGTTTCCCTCTTTCCTGGAAGCTGGAAAAAGCCCTTTTAAATTCCTTTTCCAAAAGAATGGAGATCCTCCCTGGCACTACCAGTCGCCATCGGGCTGAATTTGTAGGTCACGCGGCCAAAAACATTAAGCCCTTTTCTTATTCTGCTGCGGTTTTGTGTTTTACAGGTTGTTTCTTCTGGTCTCCCACAAACTCATAGTGATTTTTGGGGCAAAGCCTCCTCTCCCCGTTGGCTGGCACCTGGGCTGGACCACCACTGGAGACCTCCATAGACAACCTGCGTATGAATTGCTGCAGGACCTCAAGGTAGGTAACCAAATCTCTCTTTTTCACCTTTTCCTCAGGTGATGGTTGGTCCATCTCCTGATCCCGTGGTTCCCATCACTGCCCACGCTGCCGCAGTCCCAGTCCACCTTGGGCCGCTCCTCGCAGGAGCACATCGGTCTCCACTTCTGCTCCTGGCCAGCACAACTACCAGTAGATTTAACATCTCGGGCCTTTTCTTTTCCTCCTTCTCTTGCATTTGGGATTTTCGGCCACTTCTGCAGAATTCTATCACTGTCCCAGAACTTTGTAAGAACTCTAAGGTTAGGGTTTTTTCCTTTGGCTAATTATGTTTTGGGTTTTTTTTCTCTTCAGGAGATAATTCCCAGTTCCCAAGAATTACAGGTTATTTTTGTTGCACGTTATCAGTAGCATGAGCTGGTCTTTCAACAGGGCTTTGGCTGCCTCCCAGAGGAGCTAGATCGGTTCTTTACCATTATATAACCACTCATGACATAATCCAAAAGAATTAGACTTTGAAATGCAGGGGTTTTTTTCTTCTCCTTTTCCCCTTTTCTTTCCCTCTTCTGCTTGAGATAACAGAACCTCTCAAGTGCTAGTTTTGCTATCTAAGCTGGCTTTGACCTTGATTTTCCCAAGAAAGGTTGAATCGGATGATCTTTGGGGTCTCTGCCAACCTCGTATTCTATGAAACTATAGTCACATCTTCCAGCCTCGGGTTCATTATTGATTAGATGGTTTGGGGTTGTTTTAAAGTGAATGCAGGGTTAAGAAGTTGAAGGATGATGCAAGAACAGAATAGGACAATGTAAGCAACAGGTTTTGTCCTCGGTGTTGTAGAGCTTTGATCCCTAGAGCTCTGGAATTTGTCTGATCTGTGAGTATGGGCAGAGAGAATCATAGAATGGCTTGGGTTGGAAGGGACCTTAGAAATCATCTAGTTCCAACCCCAAGAAGCCACCACAAATATTGAAGGAATTGGTAGAAATAGGAATAAGAGTAAGAATAAGAATAAAAGTAAGAATAGGAATAAGAAAGAAGGATAAGGATAAAGATGACAATAATGATCAGGATAACGATAAGAATAAGGATAAGAATAAGGGTAAGAATAAAGAATAAAGAATAAAAGAATAAGAAAGAATAAGCAAAGAAAATATTTCTGGAGCAACTCTGGAGGCTGGAGAAAAAGACAGCAAGGGGAAATCCAAACTGTTGGATCAATCCAAAGGGACTCAGTTTGAATTTGGAATGACCAGGAGTACGGAAGTGAATGAATAATGTAATTAATTAATTAGTGAATTCACAAGTGCCTTGGAGCAAGTCATTCTGCCACTGCAGCACGCTCACCAAGCCCGATACGGGCCAGAATAATGCTCAGCTTGCTTAAGCACGAGCTTTTCTGAGCCTGCTCGTGGCTCGGTTGGATTGGCAGCGGCTGTGGGAGCTCTCAGTGCTTGCTGCCTGGTCCCCCGTGCAGGATCGATCCCCTCTGGCTGTAGCAGTGCCATGAAGTCCCTGTGGAAACCACGGCAGCTCAGAACACCCCAGGGAAGGTGGTCCTGAAACGTCCCGCAGGACCTAGCGAGCTGTCCTGTGCTGCTGTCACCGTCAGTAGCATCTTTTTGCAGGCATTGTTAACTGGAAGCTGCAACTGCAAACCAACAGAGGCTGGTTTTGCTCCTTCATCTAGCTCAGCATGAGGTTACGATGCTCAGATAAGGTTTCTTTACTGATGTGAGTGTGCAGCGCAGCAGGGATACGGTGCAGGAGCTTGTGCTTCTCCAGCCTGCAAGGCTCAAGAAAATGGAAATACCTGAAAATCAGGGCACAGACTTCATTTCCTAGGCTGGCCTTCCCCTGAAGAAGGCAACGGCTGCTTGAAGCCACCTGTGCTGCTCTGCTGGGGCAGGTCCCAGGGGAGGTGGAGAGCTCAGAGCAGTGCTGCAGGGTGCTGGTAACGCTGGGGGTGCTTCGGGGTGAGCAGCCCTTTGTGATTACCCGGCCTCTTCCCTCCTGTCCTGAGGTGTCAGCAGCAAGGAGGGTCCAAAGCGTGTTCAAGGGATGTCCAAGGGGTGTCCTCTGGTGCCCCAGCGCTGCTGGCTGGGGTGTGCAGCCCACGGGTGCTGTTGAGGGGATGCCCTACAGAAGGGTGTGGGGGTGTTTTGGTGGTAAATAGGGTGAATGTGTGGGAGAAAATGGAGCCCTAGAACAGAGTGGCATTTGTGACAGATTCTGTGTTGTGTCCTTTTGCTCCCTTATCTAAAAGGGCAAGCTAGATGCGTGAGGAGATTATGGGGCTTTCGAGACCGTACCTTGGCTTTTAAATCCTCCTTAATAAATGGGCAGCTTTTGACTGATGCAATCTGGCACATGGAAACTACACTACATCTTTAACCTCATCAGTCAGTGGTAGGTGCCACTTGTTAAAGATAAGGGTTTCCTGGGCATCTCTGAAGTGGCTGCCGTGTCCCACCTGGGCAGATGTTCTATGGATTTCAGCTGCAGCCAGTACCACCTCTTTGGCCACAGAAAAAGCTGCAGCCGTGGTTTGTGGGAACCCCTCCTGACCAGCTCTTCTCTGCACTCCTGGGAAAGCAGAGCCACTCAGGACCGCGGGGTTTGCCTCCTCCCGAGCCAGATCCAGCCCAACGCCCAGAGACAAGCAGGTGAGCTGGTGGGGATGGGAGAGCACCCAGCCACCCGCCCTCCTTTCCGTTAAGAGTACAAATGTGCTTTTGCTAACCCGCCGACACGCTCTGACGCGCTTTCTCACAGCGCTTATGCTTCAGTCTTTTGTGCTGGGGGCCTCAGTTTAAAGCCATCTGGCTGAAATGAACTTTTCTCTTATCCTGGCAAATTTTCTGACCCCAAACTGACCCATCTCCTGGGGTTGTAGAGATTGTTTTAACCTTTAGTTATACTCTAATAGAGAGAAGCCAGATGAGCGTGAGAAGCAGGTCACCAGTGGGGGTCCTTGAGTCATATTCACAGGATTTAGGGACGGAACACGTAGCTTTTTGCTGCCTTCCACCCGTGTGCCCCCACGTTGGGCGGCTGGTGAAGCGAGGTCCCTACGCATGTGCAGAGCCAGGCTGGGATGCTCCAGCAGACACCCTGCTTCGTGAGAAAAGATAAACCCCTGGACTTTGTTCGTGTGAGAAGAGCATCCTGACGTAGTGCTGCTCTGCAGGTCCATGAGCTCCCCTACAGATCCATGAGCTGCTCTGGTGCTTGTTCAAAAGCCAGTCCCAAGCCAGGGAAATTGAGAAATTTTGTAAAATCCTCGTCTTGTCCTAAATTACATAGAAGTAAAGCGTTTTCTTTGGAAACGGGCTCTTAGAAGGAATGTTGTTTATAGTTCTGGCACAGTCCGTGGGAGTGACTGCTTTGGAAATCTGGGAATGGGCAGTTTGTGAGCAGCTTTTTTGGGGGAAGAAAGTTTTTAACTCTGCCTGGGGAGATGGGAGCCCGCCAGGCAGAGGTGCTGGGGCCAGGGGTACACTGGGAATGATGCTCTGACTGGTTTTTATGGTGTTAGTTTAACATGTAGGTTTATTAAGTACATACTAATTACCTAATATACAGAATTTATTAAGTATTTATTATCAAATACACCACAAAAGCATAAACCCCCATCCCTGGAGGTATTTAAAAGATGTATAGACATAGGACTTGTTAGGTTAATGATTGAACTCGATGATCTTAAAGATCTTTTCCAATCCAGGCAATTCTGTGATTCTGCAAAATGATTCTAAATGCAAGGATGAAGCAAGGCTTTTATTGTCACAGATTTTTCCCTTTTTCCACACAAAGTGACCTGTAGCAAGAAGCGCCCGGCTTCCCCAGTCAGAAAATTAAACCAGTAGGAGCTCAGAAACACGTGTTGATAGTTTCTTTCAGCTTAAACAGCTCCGTCTGTTTGTCTCTAGGTTGTTTGTTTTCTTTGTTTGCTGATTTTTATCGTGTTTCAGTTCCCACTCATGCTGCTCTGCAGCAGGAGCATGCCTGGGTGCGGGTGCTCGCTGCGTTCAGCCACAGACCTTCCCCACAGCAGGCTCTGCCCCAGTTTGGTTTGGTTTTTTTTTTCCCCTCTAAATTTTTAAAATGAAAGCCTTAAGGCTTTTCCTCTTTGCTCACGGGGCGAGCAGTGTTGTGTATGTTGAATTTTAAAGGCTGCACAGTCAGTAACTCCGTAACTAAGAAGGCATCCCTTGCCCATGGTAGTGGGGTTGGAACTAGATGATCTTTAAGGTCCCTTCCAACCCAAACCTTTCTATGATTCTGGGATTCTTCTGCCCTTCTGTGGAAAGCCTTTCCCTCCTAGGACTCCTAAAAACCTCATTGATGTGCCTGGATGACTCTGGTTTGAAGCAACCACGTTCCTTTCCCCCCTGAAATGGCTTCTCAACAGGTTGGCCAAATGGCAAATGGATAATGGGCCCTGTCGGCAGCACACCAAAAATCCATTTCTCCCACTCAGGGTAATTAAAATGCTCCCAAGGACTCTAAATTGTCTTATACTACTGGCACTAGTACTGCTGAGGAGCAGAGAGCATCAAGTGAGAAGTACAGGAGCTCTGAATTCTGATAACCTGTACTAATACAGGAAGGAAAATGCTTCCAGAAGAGCAAAATGGGAAGAAAACAGATTTCCCTGTACCCTCCCCTGCGTGGATGGAGCCACTGCAAGGTAACACGAAGGAACAGCGAAAGAATATGCTTGTAAATACGAGCCGAGGTTGCATTCAAGTCAGCTGTAATGAGAGAGCTCTCCTGCTTAATTAGTTCGTTAAGCTCAGTGTGGCTTTTTAAGCAGTCGGTAGCATTTGTCTGTGCCCTCCTCGTGAGGCTGGCGTGGCTGAGCGGTGTCGTCCCCAGCCGTAGGAGCATCGCTTCATAGCTGACACTTCCAACCTGTTTAGCACCGTTTAGAAGGAGAGTTGGGGTTTTAGCAAGGCCTGTAGTAACATTACAGCCACTCAGCAAGGGTGGGTTGGAAGGGCTTTTTTCTGGTTTTGATTAAGATTCTATTGTTTCTGTGAACATTGTGGTAAAATGCCAACTTCGCTGCTCTTTTCCAGTCAAAAGCTGGAATGAGCCATCAAATGAGAAACCGATGCACCAGTTATAGCAGCTGCACATCGCTTCTGGTTGCTTGTGAAAGCCATCGTTCCGGTGCTTCATACTTCCCCTGCACGGGTCAGGATTCCCGGCTTTCCACATCGCTGCGGATGCGCTGTCACTTCCTCAGGAGCCGTGTCAGAGGAGCACTGTCTGGAGAGGTACCTTCTCATGTCGGGTTCTTTCAAAAGTCAATGCTTCAGGCCTGCCGGCTCTTGCTAAAGCTCCGGTAGTGACTAACGGCGCGGGCTTTGTCTTTTGCGTATCCTCTTCAGCGCTGTATTTATTCATGCCAGCAAAGGTTTATTAATTTCACAACCCAGCGGAGCCGCAGCAGCTGTCACACTGCTAATAACAGCGTCTGGTTTCACGCCGCCTTTTCTCCATCACCAAGACGGGAATCGCTTTGCTCCGCGCCCTTTCATTTCTTTGCTCATCGCTTCTTCTCTGTTATGATCTTTGCAGACCTCCTGGTTTCTTGGACGTAATGATGCTCAGTTACTTATTTGTGTGGTTTAATTCATGGGCAAGGGTCTGTGACTTCCCCAAAACACGGCTATGGCAAGTACATTTGATTTAAAACTTATTGGGCAGGTCCTCAAATGACTTCATGCCCCAGAAGCCATCTCGGTGAGTCTGCTGCACTTCAGTTGTACCTTACAAGCTAATGTCCACCTCCCTACGTCTGCAAAATGTCGTTTTCTTTTGATATTTCAGCTTCTAGAAAAAGGTAGTATCTTCATTTAGGAAAAGTAACTCACAAATACATCCTTCTCTTCATGAAAAATATATCCTAAGGCAATCCTGAGGAAAAGAAAAACCGAATCCAGCCTAAATTAGCCATCCTTTGCTTACCACCTTACCATCCTTATCACTGTTGTTTCTGTTGTACCAATTATTGTTACCATATTTCTCCGGGAATCACCCAAGAGGCCTGCTCAAGGTCTCATTTCTGGCTTCCCACCGAGCCAACAAACGCCAACTCCTCAGTCTTTGCTCCAAAGGTTGAAGACAGCATGGGTCGAAAATAAATTCGGAGTGATATTAAAATAAATATGATCGTCTGTCACAATAAATACGTCAAATAAAGAACGTGCATCAGGCGGGTGTGCTGCACTGCAATTGAGTCGTCGAATTTCAGGAGAACACGTTGATTTTGAGCTTAGTTACACATTTAAAATATAGCCTTTTCTTTTTTTGTTTTCCCTTCAGAAAACATTCTGCCAATTTTGTAAATGTCTGCAGGAGAGCACATTAATGGACCCACCTTCTAATCTCTGTTCTTTTCATTTCACTCACACAGTTTTATTCAAGCCTGGACACGTAATTATTTCAGCGCACAAGCTCCACAACAGAATTAATAATTTCAAGTTCTTTTATTAATTATCGCTTTGAACATTAGGGCTCTGTACAAATATAAAAGCTCTCCATAAATTAAATAAATACGTTACTACCTGCAGTAAGACATAAATATCTGTTAATACACATATTAAACATTCACGTTCACGTTGTGCCGTCTCTCCAGGGCAGCTTCGCAGTACGAACCAGCTCTAGTGTTGAGCAAAAGATGTCTCCAACGAGGTGGGTGCCAGCACCCATCAGCAGGGCTCCTAGCACATCTCTTGCAGCTTTTGAAAGAACCTCTGGTAGCGTTTCAGGGCATTCTGCAGGGACAGCTCAGCCTTTGGGCAGGAATCATCTTTCTCGGGTCTCTAGAATAACAATAATGACAGGTAGTAGTGATGCTAAGGGAGAGAATGGAAAGAGCATATTGCTGTGGAGTTGTCAGTGGTCGTTCAAGGTCGTTTAATCAGAAGGGGAGGTAGATTTTCATGAATGAACGGAGAGAAGACTGTTGGGAATCAGGGATGCTTCCTCCTGGCTGACTGCGCTCACGGAGATGTGGCTTAGGGCCTTTCCTTATTCATCGCCCAGTTAATGCCAAGTCCAGGATTTGTCTAAGTGATGCATCTTTTAGGAAACTAACTTCCATCCAGACTCTATGAATTTGGGGTAAGTATTTTCTATAAAGCCATTTCCGAGCGGCAGCCGTCACGCTTAACAGTGCAAAATTAAGAGTGTACGGCATCAAAATCTTGCTATTGGCTTTAGTTGACCAGGATGCTGAGCTGCTTCATTGCCTGCGTTCTGAAAACAAAGGAGCTGGCCATTCACAGCGAGATCACAACTTTACCTGTTCAATCGCTGCAAATAACCGGTGAGGAACTTACTGTATGTGCTTTATTTAAAGTCGATATGATGCGATCCACGTTTTTCTCCATCAGAGAAACATGTGTTCTCATTTGATCATTCCTGAAGTAAACTTTCAGCTGTTCTATGGTTCTTTCGAGCTGACAGGGAACGTGCCTGCACTAAAAGAATATATATCGAACAACAGCAAAATTATATTCTGCCAAATGAGTTAAATTTTATCTTTTATTGAACTCAATACCTAGCCGCATGCAGAGCAGAAACAGAAATTACCTGTTGTCTGCTCTGTTTCTGTACACTTAAGGAAAGGGGTACTTTCCTGTTTTCTGGGATTTGATAAAATCTACAGCAGGAGAGAAAAAACATATAACATAAACAAAAAAAATTGTAAAGGCAAAAGAGGGAAGGGAGTTGTAAAAGAGGATTAAAGCCCGTCAGGGTTGCAGTTTTGTCACGGTCACGCTGAGTAGCACGAGGAGATTCGATCTGCTCATTGCCTTTCACAGCCATCAGCCCTGTGCAGGACAGAAGCCCCGGCGTCTTCTCTCCATGAAGTGCTGCTCTTCACCTTCTTTAAAGCTGCAACCTCTAAACGATTTTTTTTCCCCTCTAAAGATAAGGCCTCCCAACAATGGGCTGCCTCTTCTCAATTACTTTTCATGAACTTTTTATCAGTTCACAGAGCTGGAGAAATCTGCAGACCACACGCTGAAAGCCACTGATCAGCAAGGCTGCGCGTGGTGACCGGCCATGCAGATTGCTTCCTCCTGAGACAAGCTCCATTAGGCTTTATAGCAATCGACTCGCCCATTTGCCTCGAGGTAAGAACATTTTGGCATTTCCAAGACTAACCATAGTCACTAGCTTCTGCTCTGAATGACGGTGGGTCATACTCAGGGTCTGCACCTCACATAGGTTGAGAACAGCCTCGGTATTAAGCTCTCTGTGAGAGCTCCTGAGATTGAGTCTTGGTCATACTTCTATTGAGGGCAGAGAGCTTGGTCTCAGAATTAGTTATTTATTTCCATAACTTGTTGTTATGGAAGGAACTTCACTGAATTTGATAGAGCTGCTCATAACCGTACCATTTGCCCGTGTCTTCCCTTTTTGCGAGATTCGGTCTTTTTTAGTCGTCTACCTCTCTCTGTCTCTCAAGATCTGCTAAAAAGCATCATCGTTTCCAAATGCTTAGCAACAACAGTAATAAAGAAGCTTTAAAAATCTTACCTGAAATTTCCCGCCAGGTACTGGAAGAAAGATCTAAAACGTGAAGGAAGAAAAGAGTGTTAGAAGGTATTTATCTTCTAAGCAGCTGCCACATTGTTAAGCATCTCAAACTACATATCGCCTTGATCAGGTTTTCTATTTCTGAACTTCCTTTGGGGAAACAATTGCAGTGCCAGCTTCTGAGGAGAGGCTGACACGCAGTGCCTTCAGCATCGCGAGTTAAGCAAAGCACAGGACACACACGCTAGAGCTGAAACTAGCCCAGCCTCGATCTTATACCACCACCAAAAGAGCTGTAGAAAATGGAGCAGAAAAGATAACCCACCTCCTTGCTTGCTAGATCCACTAGAACCTTGAAGTTCGCTTGAAACTCTTCGATCGCGCTGCCCATTGAGCCAGATAAGCAACCACTCAATAAGAAGATACAGAGCAACAGCATTTTGGCTTCCAGGAAAGCTATGTTTGATTGATGGCTTTTTGAAACCACATGCTGCTTATATATACTCCTGTACACCTTGAATATTAAATCAAAGGGAAAGTTTTCTCATCGAGGAAAAGGCACAAGAATGAGTGTGAATTATAATAGGCATTGTGGGATACCTCAGTGGGGACAGGTTGGGGGTTTCCTTCCCTCTGACATCAAATAAGGGGAAAAAACCTTGGTAGATAAGAGATGTCATTTTCTTACATGATATCAAAAACTCATCACAGGAAATAGGAGCATTCCTTGTGTAACACACATCTTTATGTGGTTCTTTTCTTACTTGTGCATCACGTAATCAGATAAATGGAGATCTGAGATCTTGAATAATCCGTACACTTCGCTCAGTGCTATGGCATCCTCTGTTCAATAGGATTTTCTAACAGAAACTGCAATTCTAGGCACGGTAAAAACATCACAGCGAATTGTTAGACATACGCAGACCCTAGCTCCGCTTAACCGGCTTGCCTTCTTCAGCCTTCCTCCTTCGGCTGCGTTGGTCTGTGAAATTCAGCATATAGCACACCTCTGGGAAGAGCACAGGTTTAATCTGCAGCAGTGAAACAGTAAAAGCGTGGAAATTATTAACGGCAGAAATTCGCGGTCCTGGCATCGAGTGAAAACCTTGTCCTTCGGCGTTAGTGGAAAAACTCTGTGTACTGAAAAATAATGGCTAACGACGACTCTCAGATGACTGGCAAGGGTTTGTGAGAGGGCAACAGTCACTCAGTAAAAGGTTACAATTTTCCAGCAAAATCAGACAAATCGCTCGACAATGTGCGAAGACTCATCTGGTTTTCCATAGCTATCTGCGTAAGAGTCACAGAAACACAGGAGACCTTGCGCCCATCAAATGATTAATCTCTCAATACAGGATTTTATGAACAGATCTGTTCAAGTCTGGTTGAAAACACTGCTAAACTTTTACGTAGTTGTTTAATATTACAATACCTATCCTCGGCCTAAAGCTCAGCAAGAGAAGCATAAATAGTAAATAGGATAATGAATAGTGATAAATGAAGTAAAAAAAAATCCATAGTAGTAAATTAGGATTTTTTTTTTCCCTGAAAGGGTTATCAAGGCCTGGAACAGGCTGCCCAGGAAAGTGGTTGAATCGCCATCCCTGGATGTGTTTAAAAGCCGTGTAGATGTGGTGCTGAGGGACATGGTTTAGCAGCAGACTTGGTAGATTATGGTTATGGTTGGACTCAATGATCTTCAAGGTCTTTTTCAACCTAAATGATTCCATTATTCAATGAAATAGAGGTTAAAAAAAACAAACTTGAATGGATCTTTGGATCCTAACCTCTGCCTGCCCTGGTATGGCCACTCTTTCCTAGAGGGAGAGGGATAAAAAGCATCTACAGTAGACTGGGCAGAAGAAAAGCAGATCCTCTGAAAGGTTTCCCTTTCCCACAGCGTGGATATAAAGCAGGCATTTTGTTAGATTTCACAAATAGTGGTAGTTTTATTAAAAATTATTAGTATAGATGTAAGCATGCCTATCCTAGGATACGCTAATAGAGGAGATATTTTGTTACATTTAACAAGAATTAAAGGAGTCAATGTTTCTTGCAACACTGGCCAATAATCTAAGCTTTTTGGGTGTCACCGGCATCTAAACCACCAACGATGTCTTAGCCAGTTTTGAAATAATGAAAATTTTTTGCTGCAAACCCATCACAGCCATGGTAACACGGGATCTGGGAGAGGAACAAGAATCATTGAACGTTAGGGGATGGAAGGGACCTGTGGAGATCATCAAGACCAACCCCCCAAGATGCATATGATATTTAATAACGGAACACTTCTGTCCATCGCCCATGGACAGAACCATGGCAGTTCTTTGTATCGCAGTATTAATGAGCCTTGCCAAATTAGAGTTTTGACATTACAGGAGGTATGTGGGAGTAGAATGGAAAAAATGTATGAAGGCAACCAAGGATAAGTATCTCCCCATAAAATGCCATGCACCCAACTGCAGCAGAAGCGAGTGAGATCGATATGTAAGGTTCCGTTTCCCTGCTGAGTGCAGGTATCTTGTCTGTTGGACTTCGTGTCCGTAGGGCGGAGTGAAATCAGAACTGAAGGTACGCAGGAATTTTTTAAAACTCAGGTAAATGAAGATTTCGTAGCAGTTAAAGAAGCAGCAAGGAAGGGTGGGCAGTTGAAGGAAAAATACTGATGTAAGACATTGCGAGATGGGTGGTGGAGTGAGTGAGGAGCAGCATCTCTGCTGCTGACAATTCCCCTGTGTTGGCCTTTAGAACGAGCTTGGAAAGAAACGTGTTAAAGACATAGAAGTAAATGCTATAGCATTGACTGCTGAAGATGGAGCGTTCCAGAGTGACCCGATATCCTTGTCTGATAACAGAGTTCATCCTAGAAGACAAGGATCCTAGGTAGCCGGGGTTTAGTGAAGCACTGTGCCAAACCATCACGTATAGGTTCATCTGGAGAAGATGAGAAAGTATAAAGGCAGATTAATAGTTTACTGGGCTATGTTAAGGGTCGTATTGAAAATGAAAGTTATTTGGCTGAAGTAGGAAACTCATGAGTGGCCTCAAGATGTAATCACTGTCCTACTGTCATTGACAATGGCACTGGCCAGGTGACCAAAGAACTCGGACAGTGGAAGAGCTTGGCTTGATTATCTAGGAAAAGGAAGGCTGAGAACATGTGCAGTCTATAAACAGGCTGGGCGATACGAGCAGGAAGAATGTATCTTAGATACAGGACAACGTTCAGGCAAATTCAAATGGAGAGCACTTCAGCCACAAGACATTTGGGCTGGAAATAGAAAAATTAGTAACCACTACTTGTTCTTTCACATAATGTTCCAACCGCTTTTATAAAGGACCGTTGACAGATTTCTAGAAGGGATGACACAATAATAATTGTTGCAGGAGGCTGGAAACAGTGACTTAGATAAGTCCCTTCTGCTCCTCAGCCATTCACGCTCAGACTTTCACATTCACAGATTTATAGACTCTGAAAAGCTGGTAACTGCTGGACAACAAGGCAGCTCCAGGGCCGAAGACAACACACAAGTGGGGTATCATCTCTTATCATCTATCTAGAGGAGTTGGATTCCCTTCTGAAAAGTAGGTATGAATTTTACCTTGGACTTTGGCTCTATGCTTAGAGCCTGGTGTGCCAGTAACGTCTCAGTGAAGTGAATACGAACCTCTTCTTGTCTCAAGATCTGTAGTGGCCATAGCTCACGCTTTCCGCCCTCATAAAAAATAGGATTATCATAAGGCTACAACCCTAGAGAAAGCCTGAATTGTTACCACAAAACCACCCGTTGGCTGTGAGCTTACGATAAGGTCCAGGCTCTCTTCACCTGTCATTTATGTCACTCATTTTGGTTAGATGATGCTGAGAGTGAGCACAAAGGGCTGTCTTCCAAAGTTTGCTTCTGTTACCTAACCATGAACTTGACCTGATACAAGACTGACCACTTGGTTTCCCTTCAGAGAGGAAGCACAGTAAGCACTAAAATATGCTGGTAAAACTGTTAATCGATCTTGGAGCTGGCCGAAAGCATAGACAAATTAGACTCCCAAGACTGGTTTCCCTGTGGGTGAGCAGGATGGAGCTTTGAGCAACCTGGTCTAGAGGGAGGTGTCCCTGCCCGTAGCAGTGGGGTTGGAACAAGATGATCTTTAAGGTCCCTTCCAACCCAAACCATTCTATGAATCTATGAACCTGAGATGGCTCGCACCTGGCTGGGGGCTGCTGGGAAGAGCTGAGGGTGTTCAAGGCATCTGCAGCTGGCAGCCTGTCCCCGCAGTGAGTCCTGGAGGGACTCCTGGCCTCAGAAGTAGGACAAGAAAGCCCCAGTGGAGGGAGGAGGGGCAGTCCTCTGGCTTTTTGTGTTCTGGTTGGACTTTTTTCTAACTGGAAGTTGAATAGGGGCTCTGGAGCAACAAGGAATAGTTGCTTCTGGCAGTGGATGTGGGACAAAACTGGTACAAGGACATGAGGAAGTCTGTGGGTCCTAGAAAGAAACGAACCTGAGCAGCCAAAGGGAGAGACCCCTTTTCCTGCTCTAAATCACCTGGAACTTTCCTGCAGTCCCCCAAAATCCGGTACTCCTTTCCAACCCCTTTGTAGACCCCAAATCACGTATGAAGAGTGGAGTAACCTCTGATCAAACAGCGCCCAATGGCTCTTGCTGTGCAATGCCTGGAGTTCACAGACCACGTCTTCTAGATCTGATGATACACAGCTCTTGATGTACTGTGTTATCCTTACAGGTGACTTCTTAATGCGCTTTGTGCACGTGATCATTGCTAACAACGTTATCTGGTGATCTAAAATGGTGAGAGGTTGACTTTCTCATTACGGCAGTAAAGTTTGGTTGCAAAACTCCATTTTTGGCTTAGAATTTCAGACTTTTCTAACATCCAGGATTTTTTCCGGTTCTTTTCCAAGACAGACTGGAATGTCAAAAGTATTTAACGAACTGTGCTAAGATCATAAATGTCAGAAATTCAGTGATGTCAAGAGTTTTATGCTCTCTCGGGTACACAGGAAAGGATAGATAACGGCTGAGGACTTAGAAGCAGTGGAAGTTTTTGTGTGGCAGGGAAAGTGGTTATTTCCCCTTTCCCTATTTTCTTCAGAGTAAGAAGTAACTTACAGATTTTAAAGTGATTCGAACTTCCACTTCCTCATCCTAGTGAGCACTGACAGGAACAGCAGCTCCTGCAGCAGCTTCTGTCATTATAATAATGGGCAATGCCCATTATCCGTTGATTTCCCATTTAACTGTTCCAGTTGTATTATTCCGTGCCTGTTTTGTAACTGCTTATTTTGAGAGCAGGATCTGCATTATACGACCTACCAAGTGGTGTGAAACATGCACTCCAGCTAAAGGTATTATGTCTGTTTTCCTTTTTTCTTGTTTCTTCTTAATTTTGTAAAAAATAAAATCCAGAAAGCATATAAACCACACAGACTTGGTGGCAAAAAACCACCTGGAATTTTGACGCCATTATTTAGGCAATCTCCCTTCAGATCCAGGTAGATGGCATTTCTAAACGCTTTCTAATTTTGTTCGAATTTAATTAGGAAACTGAGTTTTAATGTAGGTTTCTTTCTAGTTCATAGGAATTGCTGGAGTCACCCACCTGGAAGCCTGAGGTTCTTTGGCTGTTGCCATTGAGCTGCCCGGGAAGCTGTTTGCATTTAAGGTAAAAATCTCCTGTCATTTATTTCCACGTTTTGGTAAATCCAACAAAATTCATCTTTGTGGAGGACAACCGGGAGTCCACAGGACAGATTTTCAGAAAATTATGAGCAAATAAAAAGTAGGTTCAGTAATTAAGGTAATACTGTTTCTTTACAAACAGCTTATATTCTATTTCCAATGATTTTTGTAGGCAGGTGTAAAATGTGGAAAAGAAAAGAACATTTCTGCTTAATGAGGTCGCCGGTCTGGGTTTGACATCCCGTGCATCAGGACGGTATGTGAGCGATCACGGGGCCTACAAGAAGGCTAGGGAGGTACTTTTTACAAAGGCCTGTAGTGATAGGACGAGGAGTAATGGGTTCAGAGTGGAAGAGAGGAGAATTAGACTAGAAATTAGGAAGACACTCTTCACTCTGAGGGTGGTGAGACCCTGGCCCAGGTTGCCCAGGGAAGCTGTGGGTGCTCCATCTCTGGAGGTGTTCAAGGCCAGGTTGGACGGGGCTTGGAGCAACCTGGTCTAGTGGGAGGTGTCCCTGCCATGGCAGGGGCTTGGAACAAGATGATCTTTGAGGTCCCTTCCAACTCAAACCATTCTGTGATTCTATGAGCTGTATCAAATTTCTTTAAAAAGCTGAAGTTCAAGGGCCGGTGCTTTTCACCAGCTGCCCTGTGCAAGAGAAGCTGTTCATCCCAGGAGGACATGGTGAAGGGTCCTCACATGTTTCATCTACACTAACAGAATGTCTCTGCATGCTCAAAGCTTTTCTGAGTCCTGCTAAGGTGTTAACTTCAAAAATATCTTCTGCCACTTAGTTTAGTCACTCTTCCCCTATTTTTCATCGGGATTTGAAGGAGAGTCCACTCGAATTAAACCTAAATGGAGGAATCCTACAATCAGATACATGACTCCACTTTATCCCCTCCTGCACTGAGCACAAAGAGATTGATGTGGAATTTCTGTGGTTTGTAATCTACGTTTCCTACTAAGGAGGGTGAATTAACAGATCACGCACCACCTCACACATGTAAACCATTTCCTGACTCTCATTGGTCTCTGAGAGAGAGGGACGCATCACACTTACACTCCCGACAGCGTCATGGTGAACCACCGCTCACCACAGCCCCGAGGACTCATGCAACGGCTGGAAATAGTCGAGCACACGCAGTTACCAACCCCACGGGCATCGCTACGGCCGGCCAGGCAGCTCTGGCAATGCTCTGCCACCTCTTTGCATGCCAGTCATTGATCCCATGCTGGCTCTGATTCAACACCGCGTAACTGGCAGGATGAGCGGACATCAAAGCCAGCGGTGGAAATGTGGTTTCTGAGACAGAAGCACCGAGCTGGATCACTGCAGGTAGGAGGCTCAGCGGTACAGCCTCATGGTCCCCACAACTTAGTCACCCTCTGCTCTGTTCCTAGCGATAGAGCAAGAGGAAACGGCCTCAGGTTGTGCCAGGGAAGGTTTAGGTTAGACATGAGGAACAATTTCTCCTCCAAAAGTCCTGGCCCAGGCTGCCGAGGACAGTGGTGGAGTCCCCAAAGTGGAGTTTCAAAGCTGTGGAGATGTGGTGCTCAGGGACATGGTTTAGTGGTGCCCTGGCAGTGCTGGGTTAGCGGTTGGACCTAATGGTCTTAAAGGTCTTGTCCAACCAAAACGATTCTGTGATTCTATGTTTATCACTTAGTCTGTCAGAAAAAGGGGCTTGTCTGAGGGATGATCCACTGTCACTCAGCTTCACTTGAGGATGGGGCTGGATGATCTGTCTTCCCACAGGTGACCTGTCTTCTCCAAGGGCTGGAGCTGGGCCAGCAGGTGTTTTCCACTGCTGTGGCTGCCGTACCAGCACGGCAGAAATATTATTTTTAAACCCTCTGAAATCATTATTTTACAATTATATTTTTTTAAGTACTAATGGCTCCTCAGCTGGAGGAAAAATCACTAGGTGCCCCTGGGAGGTCCCCAGAACAGTAGAATTGGGAGAGGCTGAGGGAGAGGAGAGGGGCTGGGGCATGAGGAGAAGGGCCAAGGGATGAGGAGAGGGGCCATGGGGATGGAATAATAGAATCACAGAATCGTTTAGGTTGGAAAAAAAACCTTTAAGATCATCAGGTCCAACTGTTAACCCATGACTGCCAAGGCCATTTTAGCCAATAAACCTAGCACTGCAAGGTAGGCCATTCATCAGTGTGAAGTTTGTCCTTCATGTATCCAGAATGATATTACACAAAGAGGTTTAGGATCCTAAAAAAGAAAAAGTACTAAGAATCCAACGTTGTGTTCTACAACATTTGTTGAGGTTCTGACAACTTCAGTGCTTCAAAGACTAGACATCCCGAGTATATAATACAGATAACAAACAAAAAGATTGTTTTAATGCCCCATTTGAAGGGGGAGGAAGAGCGGTATTGGGGAGAAAGTCCCAACAAGAATTCCCAATAATGAGAGAATTGGGGGTGTTTTGATAGCAGCTGCAGTAATCATGGAAAGTGGTCAACTTGCTGTTCCAGCCTTTTCAGGATGAATAAAATTACACTTAAAAAGAGGCTTTTTTAGATGAATTTGCTGATAAAACAAGCTTTTCTAAGGTCTTCAGTACACACCGGACTTACCGGTGCTGGACCAAATAAAAGAAGTATGTGCATGCCCTTAAATAAAGAGTTTTGTGCTGGTTTATGGCTTTGAAAATTCATACTAATTTAAGAGGAACAGATCTGGATAGCTTTTGTCCTGAAATAATTCACCAAACCTCAGTTATTTGTACAGTATCTGTTTAGATCACTTATGAATATTAATACGACCCTGTGCAAGCATCTCCCAAGGCACTGTGAGGTGTAGTCTGTAGTCTGATGGAACTTAAAACGCCAATTAAAAATGATGATTAATGCCAACAGACCATACCCTGCAGTGCTTACTCAAAAAACCTTCTAATTCATTCCAGTAAGAGGTTTGAAAAGAGAACAGTGAAGAGAGAAGAGGGGCTGGGGTTTGGAGCTAGAGCCAGGCGTCCTTGTTGTCACCTCCTTTTCCTCTTCACCTCACATGGCCTGTGGCAGAAGTTCTTCACTCCAAGGGTGGTGAGACACTGGCCCAGGTTGCCCAGGGAAGCTGTGGATGCTCCATCCCTGGAGGTGTTCAAGGCCAGGTTGGACAGAGCTTTGAGCAACCTGCTCTAGTGGGAGGTGTCCCTGCCATGGCAGGGGGTTGGAATGAGATGATCTTTATAGTACCTGAGGAGGGCCTGTAAGAAAGCTCAGGAGGGGCTCTTTACTAGGACATGTAGCAATAGGATGAGTGGCAATGGTTTTAAACTAGAGAAGCGCAGGTTTAGACATTAGGAAGAAGTTCTTTACTATGAGGGTGGTGGAACACATTGCCCAGAGAGGTGGTGGAAGCCCCATCCTTGGCAACCTTGAAGGCCAGGCTTGATGGGGCTCTGAGCAACCTGCCCTAGTTGGAGATGTCCCTGCTGACCACATGGGGTTGGACTAGATGGCCTCAGAAGGTCCCTTCCAACCCAAACCATTCTATGATCTTTAAGGTCCCTTTCAACACGAGCCACTCCATAATTCTACGAAATGAAGAAGCGAAGCAGAGCTGGCAGGGATCAGAAGGATGAGGCCGCTGCTCAGCCTAAGCGGGTGGGCTCGGCCTGTGGGCGGCAGCGGGCCCGGGCCGGGAGCCGCCATTACTGAGGCGGGGCGGAAGCCGCCATTAGCGGGGCGGGGCGACGGCGGCGGCCGCGGTGCCTGCCGGGGTGCGCGGGACTGCGGCGGCGAGCGGAGGTGATGGCCGGGCTGGGGACGTGGGGAGCGGGGAGGCGGTGGCGGGCACGGCTCGGTTCGGGGGTCGGGCAGGGCCGCCCCCGCTGCAGCCGTGCCATCGCCTCTCCTTTGGAAAATGTCCACCCCCGCTTACAGCGCGGGGCTCCGGGCGGGAAACTCCCCCTGCCCACCTCAGCCCCGGCAGCGGGGTTTCTCCAGGAAATGCCCTTTACTCGCCCGCTTCATCCCCTCCCTCCCGCCACAACGCCGCTGCCGGGAGGCTCGGCTCTGCCCCGGGGGAAGGCGGCGGGGGGACGGGGGAGAGCCCTGAGGGGATGGGGAGAGCCCTGAGGTGGGAGCGCGC
>JAVSBS010021994.1:0-19251 GCA_033124195.1 Coracias cyanogaster
TGAGAGCCCTGGGGCTGCTGAGCTGGAGAAGAGAAGCCTCAGAGGGGATCTGATCAATGCTGAGCAAGAGCTAAAGGATGGGGGGGCAACGGATGGGGTCAGATGCTGGTCAGTGGTGCCCAGTGACAGGACAAGGGGCAACAGGCACCAACTGGAATCCAGGAGGTTCTACCTGACCAGGAGGAGAAACTTGTTTGGTGTGAGGGTGTTGGAGCCTGGCCCAGGCTGCCCAGAGAGGTTGTGGAGTCTCCTTTGCTGGAGAGATTCCAAATGCACCTGGACACAATCCTGGTCCCCGTGCTCTGGGTGAGCTGCTGGAGCAGGGGGTTGGATGAGATGATCTCCAGAGGCCTCTTCCAACCCCTGCCACTCTGATTGTTATTTAGCTGCCTCTCACCCCAGTGAGTGCAGGGAGAAAGCAGCAAGTCCCAGAGCTAAATGCTTGTGGCAGGACAAGCTGCTGCTGCCCTCCAAGCCAAACAACTGTACCTTCCCCTACACCCATAACTGCAGCACCATAGGGCTCCCCTGGGCTCTCCACGGTGCTACCATGGCCAAGCACTGTTGGGGTGCTCTCCAGCTGCAGCTGGCTCCAGAGGTTCTCTGTGCAGGAAGGAGGAAGGTCTGGAGAGAGATCCTCAGCTCCTCAAGCCGGAGCAGCCCCGCTAGTCCCCCCATGCCCAGACATGAAGGGGACGTTGTAGGTGAGGCAAGTTCCCAAGGGCGTCTCTAGCTCAAGCCTTGGGAAAAGCCCATTCGTTGCCCAAACCTCAGACAATAAAGTCCCAGGGGAGACCTTCAGTTCCCATTAGTTTTTATTTACCATTCTCTTTAAGAGCTGGTTTAACTTCCACCTTCCCATGCTGAGTCCAGGCCGCTGTCTGCAGGAACCGCACTGCTTGCAGGCAAGCCCCGAACATCTCAGCTTCTGGCCAAAAACTGAAGCATGGCCAGAGCATGAGCATGACGGCACAGCAGCCCTCAGCCCACCACCTTCACTTGCTCTTGTGCTGCACCGTAGCGGAGGAAGCTCCATTCTGGTTTATCTACAGCTGTTGCACTCTAATGGGGAATTACAGAGGTGGGTCTACCAAGGAGGGTGAAAAAGGGGACACTGGGGACATCCTCGCCACGGGGACTTCCCCAGAGGAACACCATGGGTGTCAGATGCAGGGCCTGTTCCCCATCCAGCCTGCAGCTGGAGCTCATTGCCAGCAAAAGGCTTTCAACTTCTGCTGTTTTTTCTGCTAAAGCCCATAATCATTCTGCTAATTGTCTGGGTTTGTTTGGGTGGGTTTTTTTTTTTTAGCAAGCTCCTATTTTTGTGAGCCCATGTGCCACGCTCCCTCTGCTGGCAGGCTCACCTGGGCTGGAGGGGAGGGAGAAGACCTTCAAAGAGGCATTAATCTGCCAGATTTATTCCTCACAGCCTGGTCATGCCGAGCCTTGTTGATAAAAAGGAAATGGGTGGTTTCATAAAATTCAGGTAATCTTCACTTTGGGTAGAGAAACTCTTATACTTGAAAGTCACGTCCACAGCAAAAAGCCAGGCTTGTATTGCTGCTGATGGTGTTGGGCTGTGGTGTTCAGAAGCAGACCCTCAGCATGAGTAATGAACGCCCACGACAAATCGCGAGCAAAAAAACATGAAAGCAGATCTTGAAAACCTCGGTTACAGAAAACCTCCTGAAGGGTAGGAAGCGTCTCCCAAGGTGAAACAAAGGGATGCTTCAGAAAGGCACCTTGCCAAGCCCCGTGTCAGGAAACGCTTCACGGCAGCATCTCAATGGCATGTTCTCTGACTTCAAGCTGTATTTTTGCTTCATGCGTGTGACAGAGAAGGATGAAACAGTCCCGCAGCACGACTCGTGTCCATCTCAGGCCAGCGCTGCTGCCGCTGGGCACAGCAGCAGCTTGAAGCAACATGCATGGGAAGCGTTAGTAACCCCACCAGTGGATTGATGAGTATTTGGAGGTAGGAGGAGGACCTGGGAGTCAAACTCTTCATCAAGATTCAAGCAGCCTTAGGCTCCCAGCATTAGGCTATCCAAAAAAATGACCCCACAGTGTCCCGTTTTCCCGTGGGTCCTGATTTTCTTTGATAACTCGACCGAAGCCCTGTGCAAGGAAATCCCTTATGCTTCAGAGAGCATTTCTCATACATGGAACCGCTATTGAGAGCGTTGGAGCCTCCTCCCCTTTCTGGAAAGGCAGTGAATGGGATTAAAGTCCAGGGTCTGTCTTGCACGATTTACAGCGTTACTTTCATCATCTGAGGAGCAGAGAAACCTTTTGATGGGCATTAGTAGAAGCCAGCGGCCGAGTCATTAACCCAAGAGCCGGGGAGTCTTTCATCAACCCTATTCAGTAGGGAAGTTAGAAAAGGGTACGGGCGCTCTTAAAATCAGCCAAATAAAAGGCAAGACATCCCCCCATACAGCTCCTTTCTTGCTACAACTATTAATAAGCATCGCACATTGCGTCAATCTCTGAAGGTCAAAGCAATCTTTTCCCCCAGTGGAAGCTCTTACAGAGATTTTTGAGCTGCATTTTATGCCTACCTGGGCTTCTTTACTGAGTGCCATTCTACATCTGCTCAGGTAAGACGCGTTATTGTACATTTGCATTCTTCTGCGGTTTTTTTCTAGGTCTTGGGCTGAGGATGCCAAACGAAATGAAAGAAGAAATAAAAATGGAGTTCCTGAAAGGATTTGTCCTCATAACAAAAGAAAACCAAACGAAAGCAGCCGTATGAAGCAGTGGGTTTCAGTAACTGAGATTTCACTGTACACCTTTTAATGATATAAAAGAGCACTTAACCAACATAAAAATCCTTAATTCTTCTGCTAGACAAGCCATTTGCATGCAGCTACAACATGCAAAGGGAAGACAAGATGGTTGTGAAGTGGCCAGAGGGACACAAAGGCTGCCTGGCCCAGACCCCCCGCTCCAGAGCCTCTGAATAAAATATTCCAGAGTCTGGAACATTGAACACAGCCCAGGCCTGTGAGATGGAGCCGCTGACAGAAACCTCTCTAAAAAACTACGGTATGCGATAAATGAAATCATACAAAGTGGCTCTTATCTGTGGTGGCAATGAGAGGGCAGCAGAGAGAGTGGTAGATGAGAAAAATTCATATGAGCTTGCCCATGAAAATAATGATAATGATGAAATATTATCGTTGCTAAGTGACAAGAGAGACCCAAGAAGAGCTCAGGAGGTTTAGGTCAGATATTAGGAAAAACGTCTTCCCCGCAAAGGTTGTCCAAGAATGGCTCAGGATGCCCAGGGCAGTGGTGGAGTCCCCATCCCTGGAGGGGTTTCCAAGCTGTGGAGATGTGGTGCTGAGGGACATAGTTTAGTGGTGCCCTGGAAGTGCTGGGTTAATGGTTGGACCTGATGACCTTAAAGGTCTTTTCCAACCTAAATGATTCTGTGATTCTATGACCAAGGAACATTGGAGCCAGGCTGAGTGCTCGGCCTGTCCTGCTGGCTGGAATCGCAATATGAGTTACTGCAGCAGCAAACAGCAATCGCTTGTGCAAGCTGGTTTCACCTATCAAAGTATCACCACTTCAGATAGTCCCTCAGCATCGCCTTCAGCTGATGACCTAGAGCAAATAACCTGGGTAACGCTTGACGTACCAATCTGTCTATCAAACGCTATGTGTTTCTTATCTCTTTGCACGTTGCACATTTTCTTTGAGAGGAGGGGAAACCTAGGGCATTTAAAAAGCAGAAATGGAATAGATGTCTTCAGATGCGGTCCCAAAGCCGCAATGACCAGGATCCTTCATGCCTTACGCTGTGCAACACTGTGATCACGGAGACCTTTATTTGGAGCGCAGGGCTGTGATTGACACGCTCCTGCTTCAGTGCACGACCAGCACAGGCAGAAGAAAATCTCTGCCAGTTCCGAGCCGTATAAGGTAGATGACCTACAGATGAGTCAATCTAATTTTATCCTGTAGTGAGCGCTGGTGCACCTGTATAATGAGCCGCACATTATCGCATCCTTTGCTTAACTATCGCAACATAATATAATTCAGTCCTCAAAGCCTTCAGTACATCATATTATTTACTCTTTCAACTAATGTACTTGGAGCAACTGGCTAGCAAGGTGCAGCCCTATTTATCCTTCCAAGGACAACAATAGTGGGAATAAATGTTAAACTGAAGGAAGGAATTAAAAAAAAAAAAGAAAACAGCAGCTTTATTTGTGCTATGCCGAGATGCATTTCTTGGCAGCCTCAGAGATTCAACAGTCTGGTATTTATCATGACAAGACACAGAAATGTCTGATGATTGCATGAAGGAAAATAAAGAGGCTGAGCATAAAGTGCAGACTGAGAGATAAGGGCACGTTTTCATGGCGGGCAGCGGCTGAGGCGGGGGTATGCGAAGCCAGCCCCGTGCTGGAGCAGAGGAGGGTGCGCGGGGCCGGGCAGCGAGCAGGGCAGAGCTGGAACCAGTGATAAACAGGGCAGCTTAACACCAGCGAGGAGAGTAACCACATTATTTAACACCACGAGGATTATTTCTAAGGAATTTATCCCTCCTTCATAGCCCATAGAATAATGCTGCAAAATGCTGGCGTGGGCCGCGGAGACTGTTTAAGATGCTCCGCTCTGAAATGAGCTGGTGTGGTGTTCAGTGAGAGGAGTCACTCCAGCAGCGCCCAGAGCTGTGTCAGAGATTTAGCATCAACCCGAGTCCCTCAAGGACATGGTCTGGCCCTGGCTACAAGGTGGGTCCTGCCCTTGAGGACTGCTGGATTTGGTCCTGGCTCTGTTAGAAGGTGGGTGCTTGGCATGACCCCTCTGTAATGTGCCCTGATGCAATGGGGATGGGTTGCACTGTTATAGATGCTCTCCATGAACAGGTTTCAGACCCTCAGGGGTTTTGCAGGTAGAGAGGAGGGGAGTTTCTCTCTTGGAAGGTAGGAAATTCCAGTCTCGGTGTTATGATGCCAGGATTACTGAAATCAAGAGTTGAAAAGTAAGTTTTATTATCAAATCTGAATGGTCCAGGGAGCTCATGGAGCTCCTGGTGCAAGGGAGACAGTTGCTGCACAGCTTTGGTCAAGGTTGCTTGAAGTTAGGGTTACAATTTGAGAACAGAAAGGTACAACTCTCTCAGTTATTGCAAAGTCTGCTAACCGACAGGAAATATGCGGAGATGGAGGGTCATGCTGGCTGCAGAGAACAGCTGCTGCGCTGTCGAGCAAGGAGGGATCACCAGTTTAGGGCTGTGGTTATGCAGTGGGTTAAGATGTCAGCTGAAAAAAGGACACGTGCCATTGACTGGACTGTTGTGGACGTCCCACAGGCCACGTGCTTGGTTGAAGAATACTGATGAAATTCATGATTCTATACAGAGGGAGAGAAGCTCCTGGCTTTTAGCAGTTGCATCCCAGTGGTGGAAGTCCTCCATTTCCCTGGCACAAGCACAGAGACTACGTAACACCTGATTCTTCTGGTCTGGCTTCATTTCATCCTTTTACAGTACAGCACATTTGACGCAAGATTCAAGTGAGTGATGAACTGCACTCTAGAGCTGGCATTTCCTCAGGACAATGCCATAAAAACATATGGACATGCTGCATAGGATACAGATCTTACATCCTTTGTAGGGTGAACATAGGTAGTAGCATGAGTCTCTGCCTGGCAAACTCTTCTGGCAGATGTTTTCCTCATCCTCTCTGCCCCAAAATAAAACCACCAGCCTTGAGGATCAATAATCTCTTCTCACGTGGGTGAGGAGGTTGCTGAGTTACCCCCATAAGCCTCCAAGGCGGGAGTGCAGATCCTGTCACTCAACTATGCCAAGGGCATCAGAAGCAATTAAAGAAAAATGAGAATTGATTTGAAGAATGTAATAATCACTTATCCAGCTGGGGGGAAAAAGGATTTTATCATTGGAATATTAGAAAGCGTAACATTTACTCTCTGATAAGCATTATGACACCCACAGAAGTAAGTCTGAAACCTCAAGGACTTGCACCGTAAATGATTTAATTCTAAAGAACAAGAAAACAATAAGGTTGCAAATCAATCCAAGAGGCTAAGAAGGCCAGATGTGGACAGAGGAAGGGTTTCTTACTCTGGCCTTGGCCCAGAGGAAGCAGCCAAGTCTCTCCCTGGATGCCTTGCCTACTTTTCCATAGCCATTTTGCTTCCCAGCATATCATGCCCAGCTTTTCTTGGAGCTACTCTTGGAAATTCAGGGACGTTCACCCTTTGTGCTTCTCGTGTCCTGTCCTATTGAGGCAGATGCGTTTGTTGCAGGGTAAACCCAAATGGGGACGATGATCTCCGGGCACCGAAGGTAGAAAACCAAAGATGAGTAACAAAGCAAGGTGGTTTTGAGGGAGAAACTGCCACAGCCTGTAAGCATCTCTGCTTGTGCTTTGCTGGCTGCCCTTGGACAGGCGGTTTTATCACTCTGTGCTCAGCTTCTCATTGCTCTAACAAGGGACAAGGAGCTTCATTGATCTTTGTAAAGCATTCGGTAAGCGCCGCATTTTTCTTTCATGTTCTGGATGTCCCTGCTATAGAACACATACATCAAACCCTGCCCGTAATGGAGTAATTAAATGACACTGCTAAAGGGATGTCATAGGACGGGACTGATTACAGCTCACCCAGAAATGTCTTCCCAAGTCCTCGGCCCTTTGACGTGGTTCTCCCCCGCCTTTCTCTGAATTTCTTCCTGCATTAATTTCAGCCAGCCCTGGGATTATTTGAAAAAGGGCCTTGGGGGACTTGTTCAAAGGCACTGCCACCACGGACGACTTTGCTTTCTGAACTGAAGCATTTCACTCCTATCTGTCTGGACATATGAGCTGCTCAGCACTGCTTCATTAGGCAAGTTATTTTTAAATTCCCAGAAAGGGCAAAACATGGAGAGAGGAATTAGCATTTGCTGCTGAAACAGCTGTGAAAAAAAGAACAGGCAGAAAGCCACCCTGGGTCCCCCCTGCCATTAACCAGACGCCAGCACCCAAAGTCACTGACACAGGCTCAAGCTGCACAGGAGATGTTAGAAATCACACCCGAAGGTAAG
This sequence comes from Coracias cyanogaster, assembly GCA_033124195.1. Classification (NCBI taxonomy): domain Eukaryota; kingdom Metazoa; phylum Chordata; class Aves; order Coraciiformes; family Coraciidae; genus Coracias; species Coracias cyanogaster. The sequence goes on from JAVSBS010021994.1 coordinate 7,067, forward strand.
GGTTGGTGAGTGACCATCACAACTGTATTTTGGATGTCCGTAAGAGGGTGACCATCAACAATGATTCAGAAAATGTCTTTGAAAGATCTCTCTTCCCGCCGAGCCCATCCTGTGATTCCCACTTTCTTTCCCCCCTTTTTCTCTTAAGGATTAAAAAAAGCCCCTCCGTTCTGGTTTGTCAACGCAAATGAAAAGATAAAGCTTCCCCTAAACAATAACTAAGACCCAGCAGGCACCCAATACTTTCAAAATGCCAAGGGGCAGCAATAAAGCTGACGTTATTTGGCCGTACTCGTGCCTGGTAACGTGTTGAAGTTTCCCAGTGGCTAATACAGCTCTTACAGCATGGAGCTAAAGCAAGAGGCACGGCAATAAAGCTGTTAGAGGCACATTTTGGTAGCTGTCTTTTTGCAAATGCCGACTGCCCTGCGGCTTCGGCTCTGGCTCACACTGATAATGTGATGCAGGGAAAGAAAAAAAAAAAAAACCAACAAACCACATTGGAAAGCTGTAGCCTGTTACAGATATGGCCTAAACCCGAAAAGGGAGGAGAGATGACTTAAAAATGGGCTTTTCACCTAACTGGGAGCACACACTTATTGCAGCTAAGGCTGCCAGCGCTTGCCTGCTTCACCTCTTCCTTCCCCCCACCCCTGCCTGCAGCCAGAGCGTTGCTGTGTTTACTCAGAAGAAATCAGGCAGGAGCTGTTCTAATAACCTGCTCCCAATTCCGGCCTAATGAAGGCTGCCGGATTCCTCTGAATTCATTCGTGTTCAAACTAGAGTGTTTCCTTTGGAAAAACAAACAAACAAAAATCATCTCATTAAGTATTTCCAGGGATTCTTCAGCGATGGGCACTCTGCCACCGTCGGCAAATTGTGGGTGGAGTGTTTTGGTGGACAGCTGCTAAAAATATTCAGCGACCTGTTTTGATACCCGGTTACCCAACAGTACTTTGCCAGATAACGAACCCTCTAGTGTTAAATTTGCCACGTGCCTTCCGAAAGACTGCATTTTAAATGCCCTTTAACCTCGTATTTCTTGATACACTATGCTCTTTGGGTGTTTTCTCATGAAGGTGTTTTCCAGCCCTCGGGGAAGTCTTCCTGGAGCTCGCAACAGAGGTAATAAAACCTTCCTTGGTGTCCCCCTTTTTGGTTCCAGGGAAGCAGCAGCTCCTCTTGGCAGAGCATCTCATTAGTGGCTCATGTTCAGCTGATTATTCCTCTTCTGAATCACTGTTTTCTATGACTTTGTCACCCACCCTGTAGTCCAGCTGCCGCTCTATTCTGAGGCTGATGACTTTACATCTGGCGACATTGGAAAACATGTTGTTTACTTAAGCTCAGCTCATTAAGCGATCCAGATTAGGTCTGGGATCAGTGACCTGCCCCTAACTTCTGTGCACTCGCAGGTCACCAGTAATGATTTTACATTCTCTGGTAGGTCGCATTAAGCGGTGTGGGGTCAAGAATGGATAGGAAGGGACCTGTGCCTTGATCAGCGATGCTGCTGCTTACAATTACACTTGGAGACCTATCAGTTAGGTTTCAGGCCAATTAGTATTTGTCACATTGACTTAGCGCGTTCTTCTTAATCAAAATATCATGAAAGGCACGATCAGCTGTCTTACTAACTGAAGGTTTATTCTCCAGCACTACTACTTTAAACCATGACATTAAGGGAAGTATCTGGTGAACTTGACAAAGCCTACTTCTCATAACGTTACGGTATCTTCCTAAAATGAGTTATTAGTGAGGCCTCTTACCTACATTACTCCATTTTGCTTGGCATTGCTGTTGGTATGACAGGGAGACACCACGTCTGCGCCGGTGAAGGCCATACTTTCCCCTCACCCCCACATGGGCTCAGCTTTTAACTGAGGCTTTTGTAGCGCAAAATGTGGTGTTCCTGCAGCCTCTTTTGCAGGCCAGCTTGTGCTTGTTTGTGACCACCCCAACAGGACACAAGTACAAAGGAGTCAGGTTTGAGAAGGGAAACTGCGGAGTCAGCATCATGAGAAGTGGTAGGCAGCTTCTGGTTGTTGAATGAGCACGAGTTAAACGTTTTGGAAACCCACCAGCAACTTCCTTTCAAAAGTGTGCAGGAACGCTTCTCTACAGCAGTGTTTTACCCAAACCTCCCAGTTGTTGTACTTCCTTAGGTGTCCTTGATCACAGAGTGTCGAGTAACGTGTTTCATTAACTTCAGGAGACAGAGCTGCACCAGATTTCATCTGGCCTCTGCTCTAGCAACTCTTCCCTGGGAGAGGCCAAGGCCAACTGTGTGGCCTTGTCTGCCACCAGCTGCTTCTGCTCAGAGACAGGTCTCCAGCTGAACCCCTCTCGGTGCTGGTAGAGTCACTGGTATTTTGCCCAAAGCTGTGGAAACCTTTGTAGCTGGGATGTAAACTCCCGCGGCCCCACAGCTTCCCGCACCACGGCTTGAACCGCGGCGTCTCTGGGCAGAGCTCCCAGATGTTCTCCAAACCCCACGCAACTGTTTTGACATCTCCAGCTCTCGCCTGGGAGAGCTCAGCCCTGGTGTCAGGTAACGCTAATGCCCAGGAGCTAAGGAACACCAAGGAGCCTCATTTTTCTGTCTAAACAGAGAAAAAAGGAAAAGAGCTTCAAGTGCTTTTAACACTTAGAACTGAGAAAAAAAAAATCTCCTTTCTAGACCCTTTGCCCAGTGCAGCATCGGGCCTGTCTCTTCACTTGTAGCATCTTGCAGTTGTGCCGTTTCCGAGCGTGTAACCATTTCTTGTTGGGTTTCTTTGCTGCTCGTTTTCAGGAGAGGCGATGGAACAAGGTTTACGAGACTGCTGCAGATCCATCCGCATCGGAAAAATCCTGATCCAGAGCGACGAGGAGACACAAAGAGCCAAAGTCTACTACGCCAAGTTCCCACCAGACATTTACAGGAGGAAAGTTCTTCTGATGTACCCGATACTAAGTAAGTGTCTTTCATCGTTCTGTACAGTGAGTGCACTGAACTGAAAGGAAAATTTCCAAATTCGGGGGCTTCGAGCAGGTTTTTTGCTTGGTTTTGGTGACGTAGGAGGGTGTTTATCAGGCTGTGCCAGAACACATATCAGTCTGGCTGCAGCAGCACGAACGCAGAGCAAGTCACTTGGGCCTGTGTGTGAGAAGGGCTGAAGCATTAAGACTTGACAGAAAGCTAAATTTTTTAATTCTGCCATGAGAAAACACTCCAGCAGTATTTTCCTCATGCTACTAAAAGACATTTGCTTCTAAGGTTATAATATTAATCCCAAAATTACTTTAAAATTAAATACAGTTAATAGTACAAAAAAAAAAAAATCTGTTAAGTGTGGTAAGGAGTTTGTCAGGATGAAGTAACTTTTCCAGTCTAAGATTTAATTCCGGTTCTACCCATGGAAATCTTAATTGCCATTTTACTATTTCAGATGAGCTTTCTTGCCTCGGGGCTTTCGTAATAAAATCCACCGACTTCAGTGCTCAAAGCCTGGCAGAGTCGGCTGATTCAGAGTAGCGATGAGGTTCCTTCATCAGGAGAACGAAGTGTTCCACAACTCAGACATGCAGAGGTGATAGTTTTCCGGTGGGAGAGGACAGTGTCATCACTTGGTCACGCTCCAGCATTAACCTTCTCAGATGGCCTAGGACAAGTTCCTCAGGGGGAAAAATAATTAAAATCTTACTTTTTCCCCTTCTAGGTACCGGTAACACTGTCATCGAGGCTGTCAAAGTTCTGGTAGAACATGGTGTACAACCAAGTGTCATTATCCTGCTCAGCCTGTTCTCCACACCTCACGGTAAGTTGAGGGGGACACAGAGCGAGCACAGGGACGTTCAGTGGGGAAGATTTGCGCTGGTCATGCGCTTCAGACAGCGGTGAAGAGTAAACGATGACAGCGGCATCGCTTTGCTCAGAGGAGAGGGGTTTTCTTGTCTTCTGTTTTGGCTGAATTGAAAAACTGAGAGCAGACAGCGACATGTTTGGTGCGGGCAGTGGAGTCCTGTCAACTGACCTGCAGAGTAATTCCCGGCAGTCAGTAAGCGCTCTGGTGATTAGACACGTGTACAGTAAAGAAAAGAAAAACCCAAAGAAGAGAACCCAAGGAAGCCATCAGCTAGGTGCAGGGAGTTCTTCCCCGCAGCTCAGGCAGGAGCGTGAAGCAGAGATGGAAGAGCAGAGCCTGACTTACCCGCAGCGTTCCGCCGCTGACGAGTTAACACGCAGAGCTGAAATGCGGCTGCAGCGCCCGAGTCATGCTTGCTTTGTCCTCTCTCCAAAGGTGCCAAATCCATCATCCAGGAGTTCCCTGAGATCACCATTCTAACTACAGAAGTTCATCCTGTCGCACCGACGCACTTCGGACAGAAGTATTTTGGAACGGACTGACACACTCAGGACAAACGGATACGACTGTATGACATTAAGAGGGGGTTTTCTACGTTTTATTATTGTCGAGTTGCTTGAGGGCATGTTTAAAAATCCTTTTGGCCAAAGGGGGACCTACTTGACTTAGCTCAGTGGCGGCCAGTCGCTGCCTCAACACTGTCGGGTACAGGCAGCCCGTGCACTCTGGCAGCGCAGCCGAGCGTCTCGGCGTTGTATAAATTGCTACACTCTCTGCTTTAACTTATTTATTCTTCTAGAGCCTGTCTTGTGTTTGCTTGCAAGAGCAAAATAAAAAATAACTACATCGGAAAGGTTTGTACTTAATTTCCAGCAGTGACCTTTACTGGTAGAGCCACTCCTAACGCTTCCAAACCCACGGGTGCACGTGGAACTCGCTGTAATTCTTAGCGGCCACGTGGAATTTGGGGCAGAATTGTCAGTCTTTGGATGGTGGATGAGAATGAAAGACACAGCTCTTTGAAATTTTGCTCTGTGCAGATGATTTTCAACCAGTAAAACGTCCTATTGCAGGGCTGGGGGGTGGGAGTAGCGCTGGCTACAGGAATTCCACACAGACAGCGCCTAAATTTTGCCTCTTTAAACCCATGGAAGTTGAACTCAATTTCAAGCTGTGTTTACAGAGCAACAGGGCTTCAAGTCAGCAGCCCAAGGTGGCCCTCGGGGCTTCGCACCCTTCAGAACACTCACTGCGGCGATCTCCTCCAGCAGGTCCACCGCGGATCTGCACCCAGGTACTTTCTTTGGCTTTAAATCCCCTGGCACCACGCGCACAACTCCTAAACCAGCCTGTATCTTGCCTCCCTCTACCTTTGGGAAAATTTATATAGACAATATCAGCCGTTATTATTTTTTTTCACTATATCTGTATTCGAAAAAGGGCAGAATTACGGAACATCACCACAAGTTGGGCGCTTTGTTCTGCTCACTGAGAGAACGCAGAGGCCGGGGTGGCCCCAACCGCCTTGTAAGACAAGGGGCAGCGTTTAGAGAATCCTTCTTCTGACGCGCATAAAGAACCTTCCCTGCTCCAAGCAGCAATTTCAATTAATTAAAAGTTGTGTAAGACTTCCAGAGAGAGAATGTTTGGCCCGAGTGGAAGAAATCACCATTCACAAGTACGATAAATTAGCCAAAAATGGGTTTAATGCAGTCCTTGCCCGCGGTACAGTACAAACCACGCCGGCTTTCCAGTATAAACCATAATAGAAAAGGACAAAGCAGAAGGTACGGGGTATCCAGCTGTAGAAACAAACACTTGGAAAACACCAGCGGAACGTACACAAAGCGTTCGGAACAACGTCACAATGTTTGTCGGACAGTAAAAACGAGTATCCAAAGCTTTTGTAAAAACCCGTTTGATATCAAAAGTCTCGGTGCCGGCGTTAAGCAGCCCGGCTGGACGCCCCACACGACCTGGAGAACATTCGCTTCCTGGGTCTCCCAGGTTTTCCTGCCTGGTCTAAACACCAGTGAGTGGAACCCAACTCGCTTCATTTTGAAGCGAGGTTAAAAAAAAAAACCCAACCAAACTAATGCTGAATTCTAACAGAGATAGGTCTGCGATTGTCTGATCCTGAGATTTAATGAAGTTTTAGCTCCCGTCTGCGCAACACACGTCACCGAGTCGCTGTCAGGCGAAAGCCAGAATAATTTATAACATAACACCACCTTTTCTATCTTATCTGTTGCTAGCAGAAGGGAAGCTGTTAGCAGCCGAGGGTGGAATTGCTCGGGAACAGCTCCTGCTTGGGCCATGGGTGAGTACAGCAGGACGCCGCAGGGCCACGGGAACGTCCACGCTGGAGTGAGTGAGTGCCACAACTCCAGGTTCCACCTGCCTCCTCACACAAGCTCTGAGTCATAAAAGTCTCCTCCTCCTCCTCTGGAGAGGCCACCTTAGCGCCAGCCCGGGCGGTTCATCACCTCACCACCATACACCAGGAACTTCTACACATCCTAGAGGTGCCCGGATCCGCCAGAAACAGGCAGGGGGAAAATAAACACACCAACGCTTTGAAGAATCCAGCGGATTTCCATTTCTCCTACGAGGGAAGTGCCGATGGGAGAAGGTGCAGCGCACACCACCCCCAGCTCAGAAAGGAGTCGGGATTATGGGTTTGTTTCCAGGCTTTCCACGGGATTTAGCCCAAGGTTTAGCTCAGGAAAAGCTCAAGTCTAACAAGTATTGAAAAAGCAGGAACGCCTTCGGGCCGGCTGCATGAGCTGCTTGGTACCAGCCTGTGATGCAAGCAGGCATTTTATTTATAAGCAAAATTGGGGCGAGAAGCAAAGATGATCCCTTTGCCCTCTTTGCTGGGTCTTTTTGGTTGGATTTTTCCTCCTTAACAGAATTTTTTTTAACAGTGCCTGTTAAAGTGCAAAACTAAAGCTTTACAAATGCTACTGTAAACGTTAAAACCTCATACAGGAAAAAAGAAGATATTTTAAGCAGCATGAAAGTATAACCAACATACAGGCTCGTAGCGGAAATGTAAACTCACATTTTATTTCACACCGTTTACATTCCAAACTGAAGCTAGGAAAGGAAGAAAGGTTTTTAGGGAAGAGCAGTGCTGGGAGCAGGATCCCACCGCTCGGAGCAGAGCGAGCCGAGCTGGAATGACGAGAATCACAAACCGACACCTGACAAATATTCAGGTTAGTTACAAATCAAATACGTGGCACAACTGCTTCAAATGACACCTACTCACCTTCGTAGTACCCAAAGCAGCGGCGCTGAAAGCGGGTCGTGTTTTAACCCTGTGTTCAGGAGGAAGAGGAAGGAGTCTCAAAGGGAGGTGGAAAAAGGAATAAAGTAACAGCGGGTATGGTCTCAACATTAATGACCAGGAAAGGAAACAAAGCACGAAGCAGGTAGAGAACGTGGTGACGCCCAACCAGCTGTTGGACAGGACGCTCCCTTTGGTGACAACAGCCGCTGACACCACGGCAGTGCTTTAACGGAGGGGTTCACCATGGGCTTTTGCAGCAGAGGCTGACAGAACCGGGCAGACGTCGGGAAAATCAAGGTATTTTCAAGTACTACAGATATCAACGTCAGAAGTTTGTACCGCGGGAGTCGCTGACGTGAGAAGGTGACCCGTTGAGGTCATGAGTGCTGGCTTAAAGCAGCAGGGCAGCGGCTGCTCTCAGGCTGCCAGTTCCCCGGGCGTGCAGGGGCCAGCTCTGCCAACAGCAACCTCTGTTTGGCCGGCGCGGGAGGCAGCGGGTCCCTGAACACAGCCTGGCCGCTCTGGGCGAGAAAAGGTTCATGCTTTTGGTTCTTCCCCCCGGCCCTGACACTTTACATTCATATCATGTTACAGACTTTATGGATCAGGTTTGGTAGCTAAGACTAAGTTGTGCTTTCAGTCCACACCAGCACCGGGAATAACGCCCCGCAGCTGGTACGGGCTGTGCCGAACCCCATTCCTGGTTCATTCCGGGAAGGAAATGTTCACGGCTCCCGTGCTGCTGGGAAGCTCCCCGGCTCCCGCCCGGGGCAGCAGAGCCACGCAGCAGGTACGGCTTCATCCACACACAGGGTACTGCTTCCTGTTTCAAGGAAAATGCCCCAAATCATCCTGTACCAATTCGGCAAGAGACAAAACCAACCTGCAGCGAGGCTTCTGAAAGTCCTAATTCCTCAGGCGACTCGCTGGCCAAGGAGAGGACTTACCACAGTACATAGAAACATCAATGTGATGTTTTCTCTATTTATTTTAAGAGTACGGCATACCTGAACGGAAACGGGAGAGGAGGGGGTTGTTAGTGGTCAGTTAGCGAGTTAGTGGTTGTTAGCGAGTCCGACACCGGCACCGCTGCTGTCGCTCAAGCCATAATTATCAAGCCATAATTATCACTGCCCTGACGACTGTTGGTAGAGTTGCAGGCAGCATTTGGAGGTTCTCTCTCAGCTGCTGTGCCCTCACTGACATAACGCTGACGGGCACCGCGGCTGAGGAGCACTCGCCTGCCAGCCACCAGATCCACCTCCCTAAGCTGACAAAACCGTTCTTCTCCAAACACCGTGCTTCTACACCTCACGCTCTACTGACTAAGGACAAAAGCTGTTTTCTGACCCTGAGCTGGAAACCACTTGTTTTGTGCTTTATTCCTCAGTGGAGATCTGATGCTAAGCCCTTTGGGAGGATTAAGGGGATGGAACACAGGAGATGTTGGAGTGAGTGTACCCCCTTACAGGGCTATTTCCGTGTTAAAAGAACTACCACGCACTCCCTGAATACTTTCTCTCTTTTGTTACCTGCAGCACTGGCTACAGACAGCCTGAGGAATTCCTGTTTTCCAGTGCATTTACTGAACATATTCCACAGGACTTTACACATCCTGCATTTACCACAGTCTTTTTACGCACCTTTCTTTCAGAAGCAAAGGGGGGAAAAAAAGTCAATTTAAAAAGCAAATAGCAGCCCAGCTTTAAAACCACAGGTAGCAGAGGGTGTAGTCAAAATCACTGCTTCTACCCTGCCCAGATCTCTACTCAACGGCCTTTTTAAAGGCCAAAAATACCAATTGGAAAACCAGTATTCTCCTTAGCAGCCATCCGCAGTTACGTTTGTGGCCTCAGCTGCAATCACGCACCGAGCAAAACGATCTCAGCGGCTGCATTTTGAGACGCGCCACGTTTCCCGCGGGGATCTGACTGTTCCTTTACAGGTACCGTGAAGAACAGACACGCCGTGTCTCCAGGCAGCGCCGGGGCCCTGGACACGCACCTTTTACTGCGGGTTCCTGCGCTCGGCGTTAACTATGGGATGCAAGAAGAACCTGCCCGATGGTGCTGGGACCCAGCACCAACGGAACCAGCGCCGGGCGCAGCCTCAGGACATCTCCTCTGTGTCAGGGCAGAGAAAAACTGGAGCTTGTTCCGTCACTCGGACGCGCGTTCCTTCCACCTCTTCTTCACGCAACTTTTGTACTTGTTTCACTCTGAAGCTTTCAAACACCTGACGTTTGAGGATTGATTGGAAGTGGTTCTGAAGCCATCCAACTATTTCTTGTTCCCACCCGGACAAGAGTTTGTTACAGCCAAGCGAGGCTGAGCTGCTTTTAAGGGAAGGGAAAATGGGCCATAACTAATGGCAAGAAGAGTTACTGAGTAAGAGCAAATCACTCGGAAACCTTCGATCTGAGCTGGAGAGCTGTGTTCTTGTAAAGACATCCGTTTTCATAATAATTACAAGACAAAAATGGATTTTCTGTCCCACCTAACGAGCAGTGCTGCAGCTGGACAGTGGCTCGTGGGCAGCTCTGCTGCTGGGAGAGAAGGGACAGGGCAAGAGGGACAGGGCTGGAGACAACCAAATCCAGAAAGGAGACGAGAACCTGCTCAGAAAACTCCTGCAAACCCGCACAGCTTCAAACAGCTCTGATCCGTCTTAAAAATACACTGCAGTTAACAGGATGAGACAGAAAGTCACCAAATCATCTTCCTGGTTTTATAAACAAGGAATTTAGAGTCTTAAAAGGCACCACGAGCACCTCTGTTGGTGCTAAATTCCTGTACGTTTCCTACTGTGTTTAGCTGCCGTTGTCCTCTCGGGATCCCCCTGCGGAACCCATTTTGCCAGAAATGAGGTGATTAATTCTCCTGCCATCTTTCATCATACACCGCTTAAGGTCCACCACGAGATTTACTTTAGAAATGCGGGTTTAGACTGAGAGGAAAAAGTTCCAGCACTCAACAGCCGTTCGATGACAGAAGCACCCACCGGCCAGGGCTGAAGCAGGAGCGTTCAGAGTGCTCGGTACCACACCGAGGACAAGAGTCATCTATGAGCCTTGAAGAGCTCACCCTGACCCCGAACAACTCAACTCCAGCAACAGGACGTTCTACAGCAGCCGCTGCCTGCTCTGCACCACACTAGACGTAGAAAATACCCGTCTGCAGGGCACGCTTTGTACCAAGTAGTTAAACGTCTACGCTTACGGACGGAAAACCTCTGCAAGGCTCTCTGCAGTCTCACCGACACTTTTCCACGGGTAGCAGCGGCGAAGCAAACAGAGGAATAAAGGATTTTGTTTGTAGGCGAGGCCTTTGTCACCAAACAGACCCTTAGCAGGGAACTTCTCATGAAGGTAGCTGCTTCTGTAGTCACTGTCAATGCAAACGGGCTGATAAACACAAAACCGGGAGAGAAAACGGTGACAAATGATCTTAAAGGCAATATACCAAATACCTTAAGCATGCACTGAATTCAAACGTGAGCGATGGAGCTGCCAGGTCTGAATCATGCAGATTAAAAGAAAAAAAAAAAAAAAGAGGTTTAGAGAAATGCATAAAATCCTGCCAGCCAATCTGCAGTTCCATTGCACAGCATAAAACTGGCGATACGTTCCTTGGAGGGCAAAGGGAGCAAAACGAAGGAAAAATCTGATCACCTCTTAGCCCTGAAAAACCTTTAAACCACCAGTCGATGCGTTTACTCAGGAAGAAGCATGGAAAAAAATTCCACACATCAGCTGTCTCTTCAGCAGGACGGGACTGAAGCCACCTTCGTGGCACGGAAACTCCGAACGCTGCTGCTGGAGCTAAACTTTCAGTGCACGTTTCCAACCCACGTGGTCCCAAATTCACGTCTTCCGTTCCAACTCCAGGAACACACAAGATTTCCATCAGACGCTGATCCAGGAATGAGCTGATATTTTAGCCATAGAAATTAACTGTACTGTCTAAAGGTCCCTCTCGCGTTTTAGGTGCCTGCAAGTGGGATCGGGCTTAAAGGGCACTAGAACTCAAACTCTAAGACAATTACACCCTCCTAAAAATATTATTTAAAAATCTATGGCCACAATATTCATGAATCTTGATACTGGCAACGTGAATATTCTATTGTCATACACAGCTGCACATGTAGCGATGCATGTTCAGCACTTTTTCTTTCAACACACTTGCATCCAACTATCCATTTAGTGCCAAATTTCAGCGGGTCTGTCTCTCACTGAGTGGAACTGACTCAGAACTTTAAACACCTTAGGAAATGCCACTTGTCAGAGAAAGTTGGAGAATCAGTCTCGAAATAAATACCGTCCCCGGGAATATTATGGCTTGGAAGAATTTCAAGAACTCGAGTCCCTGATGTTTGCAAAATGAAAAGGCCTTTGGGAATGCACTCGCATCAACATTCTTACCTATTTTGAATAAAAAATATATATTATTTATAAAATAAAGAGAGCAGGCCAAAGAAGATTGGCCAGAATCACTCTATAAAACTGTTCTGTTCACTCCGTCACTTAAACTTATAAAGCCTTGAAACATCTGGGTAGCAGGATTTCTGGAGAAGCACTCTAGAATGCAGACTCCCATCAGACGATACTTCAGGATGTTTTCTTATCTTGAAGATCCACTTGTTTGCTGCCCCTCAAAATGGAATTCCATGCCAAGAGAAGGGATGTTGACTCCTGAGAGGGAAGCTGAAATTTAAATACAGAAAAAGATGCAGCTATAAGCATTCTTCTTGGGAAGAAAATGGAATTGCACCTATGATATATATTAAAATCTGGAGTTGCCCTACCCGTGAGCAGAACCAGGCGGTGGATTATGCTCAGCCATCTAACCGTTATTCAACACCCAGCGCGACAAATTCTCTCAGACTATTCCACCCCCTTCTCTTGGAGAAGAGAAGGCTCCAGGAAGACCTTATTGCAGCCTTCCAGTATCTGAAGGGGATACAAGAAGGCTGGGGAGGGGTTTTTTACAAAGGCCTGGAGTGACAAGATGAGGGGCATTGGTCTGAAGCTGGAGGAAGGTAGA
>JAVSBS010021995.1:0-14232 GCA_033124195.1 Coracias cyanogaster
GCTTTTTGTTTCTCATCTTATTTTCCTCCCCTTTCTTTTTGCTCTGCTGAGGAGGGAGAGGGGAAGAAAAGGGGGGGGCGGTGATAAAGCAGCTTGGTGGGCACCTGGCGCTCAGCCAAGGTTAACCCACCACAACACTTGAAGAAAAGTTCAAAATCTTTTTACAAAAATATTCAGTATAAACCTGGCCCTGAAGTGAGAGGGTATTCAGGCAGAGAAAGCCAGCAGGTCTGATTTAGTCACTCAAGATATGCATTTGTATTCAGCCAGAATATTTGTTCAGTTACCTGGGGGTTTTTAATCTTTTTTTTTACTCTTTAAAATATTTCAATATTTTATGATGCTTTTCACCTGTTTTTATAATAAGTCATTGTCAAGGTATTCTGACATTGGACAGTGGAACTACATCACCTGGCTAAAATTGCTCATTATGTGTGCTGAAATTAATGGTAAAATTCTTATTTGTTAGTTTAACATTTCGACTTTGTCTTTAAAAGGAAAATATTTTTTGATTTAATGGTGAGCTGTCAGTTTACAAATTGCTGATATCTATTAAATCTGCTTCATTGTATGGGAAGAAAGCTTATTTTGAGAAGTCTAATAATTTTTGGTAGATTTAACTTAATTTGTGTTATTGTAACATACAATAATACTAATATGCTTTATCCTTTTTAAGTTACAATCTTACTGAACTCAGATGTCGTTGCACTTAGCAAAGGGTACAGATGATGTACAATTTGTTTCTAGCCAAGAAATAAACTCCTTTCTCTAAGTGCGAAAGTTATCCACAGCTGCCTTTCACAGGACATCCCAAATGCTGTAGTACAAAGGATCAGTGGGGAAGGCGGTACGCTCAGGAGAGATGCAGAGGAACTAAAAGCTCCCTCAACCCAGCTTGCCAGGGTTGCCAGAGTTAAACCGGGGGGAGACTTGAACTCCTGTACAAGTTGTGTTATGCACAAGGTGATTGCTTAAATGGCATGGCATATTAAGACTTTCTAGAAACATATAAAAAAACAGAATTTTTTTTTTACTGAAGAAGCAAATGTGATAAAGCCTGGCTTCAGGGAATGAATAATATTGCATTTGACAATCTTCTTTGAAGAGAAGACCTAGAACACCAGATCCTCATTCATTGCTCAGCCATCAGTGCTTCTGCTGATGTCTTTAATATTAAGCCAAATATGGCAGCTCTCTACTTGATAGTGAGCATGAGCTCCTTATCCTGCTGATGCACTCTATGCCCAAGCTGGTCTTTCAGTCTTAATCAAGTATAAAAACTTCTGTCCTTGTCTTATGTGTGTTTATACTCCCCATGATATCAGCACTACAACTCAAAGATTTTTTTTAATCTTTTGTATTCCTTGAGCCAGAGCCAGTTGTATCTTTCCAGAACCATGGGTAAATTTTTTATTCTTCCAGTTCATTCGCTGGCCTTAGGCACCATAGTACTACTTGCTTTCAGCATGTTTAGGAAGTCAGTTGGAAGACTTTTGTATCTACAGGTGAAATTCTCTCCTAAAAGTCAACATAATGTGTTAGATCTGCTGTTTATGTCAGAGCCAATGCGTATCTTTTAATTAAATCTGGTCTTTTAAATGACAAATTTAGTGAGGAGAATTCCCTATGGTTTTTGAATTTCCAAAGAACCTTATTTGAAATTATATCTAGCTTTCATGAGTAGAAACTTTTCATATAGTTTTCCCTGTAAAAGATTGCCAAGGTCATCCATGGGGAGAAATATTATTGATGAGTTTGCTAACAGAGTTTTAATGTTCTATAAAAAGTCATGTCAAGAAGGGTACTGAATAATTGGGGTAAGCAAAAGAAAGTTTGATTCAAATTGTGTTTCATAATTTCTGAACTTCAGAGTACTGAGTATAGTTGAGCTAAAGTTCTAATGAAACCTTATAGAAGCTTGTATTTCATACATTTTAATTTAAACAAAAAGTAAAACTTGGAAAGTCAAATTCCTTTCACTAAGTAATGTTTTCAACAATATCTTTTCAATTTTTTCATCCTTCATTTTTTCTATATCTCAAGTATTGTGGAAGACGGAAGAGGAGTTATTTAAGTACTTGCACTATACAACAAAATTTAAGCAATAAATAATAGAATTTTCAACTGTAATTTGAAAACATTTCTACTCAGAAAGGACCTTAATTTCTAAAAAGACAAATAGGGGGATAACAAGTCTCATTTCCCTTGAATATATAAAAAGCCCCATGTCCCTCAGTCTTTATTCAACTCTCTTATGAAGAAAGACTCAGAGACTTGGGTCTGTTTAGCCTAGAGAAGACTGAGGGGGGATCTTATCAGTGCTTATAAATACTTAAAGAGTGGGTGTCAGAAGGATGGGGCCAAACTCTTTTCAGTGGTTCCCAGTGACAGGACAAGACGTAACAGGCACAATCTTGAACATAGGAAGTTCTATCTAAACATGAGGAGGAACTTCTTTACTTTGAGGATGGCAGAGCACTGGAACAGGCTGCCCAGAGAGGTAGTGGAGTCTTCATCTTGGGAGACTTCCAAAACCTGTCTGGATGCTGTCCTGTGCAACCTGCTTTAGGTGAACCAGCTCTGACAGGGGATTGGACTAGATGATCTCCAGAGTTCCCTTCCAACCCCTATCATTATCTGATTCTGTGAATATATATTACATGTTTTATTTCACATGGTTGACATGGTGGTATTGTACTGCTGAGTGAGTGCATGCATTCGTCTTGGAAAGCAGAGAAGATGAGACTCTTGGTAAGCAGCTCAGTGTACTTGACCTTGAGTTACAAGTTGCATTTCAAAACAGCCCAAGGTCTTGTTCACTGCAGTATCTAGCAACCATAATAACTTGGGATTCACCCTGTGCCTTTCGTAATCACATAGCACCGGCCAAACATTATCCCTGAAAATTTAAGTAAGTCTCAAGTGCTGTAATGCAATATGGCAAGAACATCTCTTCTTTTTGGCTGTCTATGATCAACCAGTTCTTTCATGACAAATCTTTTAAATAGGAGAGCATTAATTGTGTCAACCTAACACCCAGTCTATGAAACTTGCTGTTACCTATCAAACAAAAAAAATTTTTGCAGTTATCCATTTTCTTTCCAACAATCAAGATCTATAACTTACAAAGCTGATATTTGGCCTGTCTGGTTCTTTCCATCATTTTAGACATAACGGTTATCACAGCAATATTTTCATCTTACAAAGCATTGGTAGAAGAAAGCTTTTGTAGCCATGGAGTCAGAGAAACAGTCACTGACCCCGTGCTGTAATCTGGTAACAAAGTTAAAGGAAACAAGACTGTTTTCATGAGTTCTTTCATAGTCAATCTTTTCCTGGTAACTGAAACAAAACGTCTGAGTTAATAGTGTTGTATTTAACAGCTATCTCCAAGTGAATCTTGTCATGTTTAAAAATTCTGTGAATACCATATGGGTTAGTGTCCCATAGAAAACAAGTACTGGAGACGGACATAAATATAAAGCTTGTGATGTATCCACAGTAGAGTCACAATTAATTTGTGGTATGCACAACATGCACCTGTGTCTAGCTTGTTTGCTGCGTATATACAAATGCACACAGGTATTCTTACTAGGGAAGGTTGTGGTATTCTAAGAACAAAGTACGTAGAAGTGAAAGTGGGTGAGTGAGAGTGTACGTAAATGCAAGTTCTACGGTAACCATCATTAACATGCTTCTTTTGTAGTCAGTGTTTCAAAAGCCAAGCCAGTTCTATTGGTCTACTTAGAAGATTAAATGGCTCTTTGTTGCATCAATCCAAATTGTACTTAATTGAAAAGTGATACCCTGTGTATGCTTTTTCCTTTTCAAGTACTGTTATTTCATTTGGCATAGGGATTTGCATAACATGTAGTCAGTAGTTACTACTTCATCTAAAATATATCCTGTGCTAGTTTCTTGTGGTGTCCTGGTTTTCAGGAAATGCTACATTTCCAAGGGGGAACCAAATAAATGGGTACAATAAACCATTAGTATTTTGCTATGCCATAATAATTGTTTTATTTTTTTTTTAAATCTATGAGAATCTAATCTCAAGTATTTACTACAAGTGAAAAAAGTGTAGTTTACAAGGCCTGTCATGACCTAGGAGAAAATATACAGTTTAATTGCTCCACTGATTCTTCTTAACATAGTTATTTCTATGCTGATCTAAAGCTTGGTTGTTACCATAAGTGATGAAGTTTTTTGCTTTATACTCTATATTATTTTGTTTTGTTATGGGGTTATTTCTTTTGTTGCCTATATTCTCTTTTTGTGGGGAAAAAAATGGATTGTGGTCTTTTTTTTACCTCTGACATTGGATACTTACAAGTTTCAGCTGGACAAGGTGCTGGGCCATCTTACCTAGACAGTGCTTTTCCCAAGAAAGTTTGAACCAGATGATCCTTGAGGTCCCTTCCAACTTGATATTCTGTGACTTGCAGCATATCTGTATAGTCTTCAGACCCCACAGGTTTTTTGACTGAATAATTGTAGGGGATGAGAGAGCAAAGCATAATAAAAACCACAGATAAATTGCTCTAGAATGTGAAAAAGTGCTTGAAATTACTAAACATTTTTATAGAGTTTCTGTTCTCATTTAGAAAAACACCACCCCACTCCCCACACCACACAAATGTTATAGCTTCCCTAATTTTTATAGCTCTATGCCATTCCTTTATCATTTGTGTTACACCTGTAGACCAACACTCCATACCTCTAAGGATATTTTCCATAATGTGAAATTATATGTAGAACTGAGAAAACAATGGATTGTTCAGTTTAGTGGCTAAACCAAGGATCTGGGAAAAGGTCAGATCAAAAAAGAACATTTATGGCTTTTCATTAAGTGCAAGTTTCTTTCTGGTCAACAGTTTCCTTAAAATGAAGTGTTTTCTTTTGCTTTTGGAAAGCTTACGTCTCTTCAAAATTTTCATAGCGTGTTCAGAAATAAGCTTAGTACTCACCAAAACATTTCAACTCCCTGTAATTCCTCTCATTCCCATAGTGTTTCTCATTTTATCTGAGGTTTGAATACTCTTCTTGGAAACATTGTTTTCCAAATTCAGTACTGATAGACTCAAATGCAGATTTTGGCAACCCTGTAATTTTGATGACAAAATTAGAAATTGGAAAGATAATATTTTGAATGTCCTCTCTTTTTCTTTATTCAAAGTGGTTTCTGACATGGGTTTTTTTGTTGTTAAATTGCAGCTCAACCCTCAGAACTGAAAACATATTTCCAGTATGTTCTTCAATACATTTTTCTGATTAAATACAATTTTTATATTATATTTAAAATTTGTCTGGTAAAACTGAAGCTTCTAAGTTGCAACTTCTGTGTGAACCTCTGCTTGGTTCTTGGGGCTGTTGATGTTGAAGTTGTATTTTATGGTTAAAACCCACAATATTTCTTGTTTGATTTAGTTTTTTACTGGTGTAGCAGTTTTGGTCAAAATGAAAGTGTACTCTGGAAATTTGATTTTTAATGCCACAATTCTGAATAGGAGTTTACAATATTTAGTTTGACTATGCTATGCTAATGTTGGTATGTAAATTTAGAGAGAGATTTTATTTTTATCTCTGCCAAAGACTATGGAAAAATCTCCATTGTTATCATAAATGTAACCTGGTATCCCTAAAAATGACATATAAACAAGGTCTTACTATGTGTTTGCAATTTATGGCACTGACATTTCTTCAGATGCAAGTTTTCATTATGAATGTATATGGATCACATGTTTTATTTTAGGAGAAGCTTAGAAATGTGTAATACTATTAAATGCTGATTTCTGGTTTGCTTGAAGTACTATAAAGTAGCTTATTAGAAGAACAACTTTCATTAAATGCTAAATATAAATGATAGAGTAACATAACATTGTCTTGATTAAAGATGAAAGGTAGTAAAGATGAAGAATATAATCCATTACAAAGCCATGGATTTTTGAACGTCAGTCCTCCATATGGTGATAATGTACCTCTTTCATATGCAGTGAAAAAAAGATGTAGAAATTGTACCTTAATGGTTCTATCATTAAATAATTTCTGTCATTATTTAAGCCATTGATTAACTTAAGGAAGTCACTTAATTTTCTAGTGCTTCATTTCCAGTGCATGGGAAGGAATGGAGATGAGGGAGACAGACTCTTCTTATAAGTGCCCACTGACAAGACAGAAGACAATAGGCACAAATTAAAGCAGGAAATTTCATCTGAACACAAGAAAACACTCTTTTTACTGTGAGGGTGCTTAAACACAAGCACAGGTTGTCCAGAGACATTGTTGAGTCTCTGTATGTGGATATATTCAAAACTCAACTGGACATGATCCTGCACAACCTGCTGTAGTAGAGGCTGCTTGAGCAGGGGGTTGGACTAGATAATCTTGAGAGGTCCCTGCCAGTGGCTTGATTTTGTGATTCTATGTTTTTTCTGGAATTTAGGATAAGCCATATTAATGAATTTTTGGTAGTATTTTCAATCAAGTTTTATCACATCATTTGTGAAAAGGTGTGAAAACTGCCTTAACCATCACAATGCTTCAGCCAATTTTTTCTCAAGAGTCCACTCCTCTGCTAAGAGCTTTCTCTGCAATGAGAGCAGCTTTTCTCTGCAGCTTTTCCTGTGTTTAAGGCATTCACTACAATGCTGTTTTCTGTGGATTCCCTGACTCTTAATCACATTGAATTGACAGTGTAAGATTGAAAACCAAAGCAACAAGACAGAAACAAATTTGAAACTAGGTTTTATTTATACTAATGGTCAGGGAGTTATGTATTTCAAAACTGAAAATTTAAGGCAGGTCCTGCAGGTAAACAACCTTATCACTGATTTTTCTTTTTCCAAATATTTGAATTACATTTTAATGCTATGTTGATTCTCTGCTTAATATTACCTTGCATACGTGTTTAAACTAAACCAAAAAATTAGCTCTCCTTTCCTATTTTGCTTCAATGAGAATGTAGTTCCTCAGTATTTAAAATTCAGTGTCTCTGTTCAAGGAGATTAATACCCTGACAACAACAACTTCCCCTTCTGGCAATGTGGGCTTGCAGAAACATAAATATCAAGGTGTTCTGTCTAGACTGTGTTTAATTGTGTGTCATATTTTAGTCATGTTTGAAGGAAAAAATGAAACATATTACAATGAATAGTGTCAAAATATATTCTTCTAAATGTATCATCACACAACTTGCAGTTATACAATGAAAAACAATCTTAGGTTAACGGGAGTGCATATTAAATGTTGCATTTGAGATTATCAGAACTGTTTCAATTAGTGCAAACTGAAATTATGCACCCAGTACACTGAATTAAAAACGAATTTATGTAAGTTTCTTCATAGTCTGATAGTTCAGAAATGGCTGAATCTGAACACTCTTCAGCTTTGTTTTTTTATGTGCAGGTTAATACATTACTCTGATTTTATGACATGATTTTCACTCACTTAGAGTGATGATAAAAATTATTGTTGTAAACCAGATCCTCATTAAATACCATATGAGGAATTTCTGGGCAGTTCACACACTCAGAACAGAAGTTTATCTAATCTCTTCAAAAGAAGTTAAGCATCTTATAAAGGCTTTAAAAGTTTATGCATTACACAAAAGATATATAGCAGTGATTTTTATCAGTTTAAGATGTTCTTATTTTCTAAATGGTGTCCTGTAATTATGAGCAGAATAAAGCTTTTAGCCTGTGTACTTTTCAACAGGTCATGGCCACCTTTTTTATAGAATGTGAACAACAAATACATTGGAGAGACAGTGATGTTGAACTGTTTTTCATTCCAGGCAAAGTCCTACTCTGGAAGCTTTGAGCAAGGCCAATACAGTAGTCTAGACCTGCATAATGCGCCATTAAAAGAGTGAAGCCAAGTAACACCTGTTTGGAAGCAGTAAACCACTGAAGTCATGCTGTACAATTGTTAAACATATAAAAAAGAGCATTCTTTGATTTAATTACAATCTTTATTTAAATGTCTTGTTTATTTCAGTTGGAGAGAGTCCCAGGGAATGTCCTGCCCTCACTGATTTTGTGTGTGGGAATGAGGATTGCATAGAGTCTCAGTTCGTCTGTGACTATAAACCAGACTGTGAAGACTTATCAGATGAAGCTGACTGTAGTAAGTATCTCCTTGTGTATTAATGTAATCTCTAGTTAAAACTATAGCTTCAAATTCTGTAGCATAGTTTAGATGAATTCGCACAGCTGTTTAGAAGATAGTAACAAGCAGGTTGCAGGCTCCTCCAACACAGAAGTTCTGATACTTTCAGATCCTCAAAGATATTTGCTACAAAAAGTAGTCAAGTGTGATTTTGTTGCAAAAGTGTAACTTACTCAAACCAAAGATAAAATATATATATAAAAAACCAAAACCAGCTTAAGGACTAAAAGCATACTTAAGGAATAAAATCCATGGGTTACAATACGAATTAACCCTGAGAAGAAATGTAAACTCATAGAATCCTAGAATCCCAGAATGGTTTGGGTTGGAAGGACCTTTTCAAGGTCATCTAGTACAACCCCTCTGTAGTGAGTGGGGACATCTTTAACTAGATCAGACTGCTCAAAGCCTATCCAACCTGATCTTGAATGTTTGCAGGCACGGGGAATCTACCATCTCTCTGAGCAACCTGTTCCTGTGTTTCACCACCCTCATCATTAAAAATTTCTTCTTGTATCTACTCCAGATCTACCCTCTTTTAGATCAATATGATTAGTTCTAGTCCTGTTAAAAAGACTGTCCCCATCTTTCTTGTAGGCCCCCTTTAAGTACTGAAAGGCTGCAGTAAGGTCTTCCTGGAGCTTTCTCTTCTCCCGACTGAACAACCCCAGCTCTCCCCTCCTTTCCTCATAGGAGAGGTGTTCCAGCCCTCTGATCATTTTTGTGGTCCTCCTCTGGATCCGCTCCAACAGGTTCATGTATTTCTTGTGCTGAGGGCGCCAGAGCTGGACATAGTACTCCAGGTGGGGTCTCACCAGAGCAGAGTAAAGCTGCAGAATCACCTCCCTCGATCTTCTGGCTGTGCTTCTTTTGATGCAGCCCAGGATACGGTTGGTCTTCTGGGCTGCAAGCACACATCAACAGCTCATGTCCAGCTTTTATCCACCTCTACCCCCAAGTCCTTCTCCGCAGGGCTACTCTCAACCCCATCATCCCCAGCCTGTATTGATACCAGGGATTGTCCTGGCCCAGGTGCACGACCTTGGACTTGACCTTGTTGAACCTTATGGGGGTCCACTTATCAAGCTTGCCTAGGTCTCCCTGGATGGCATCCCATCCCTCTGGTGTGTCAACCATACTTTTCATCTTGGTGTCCTCTGTAAACTTGCTGAGGGTGAACTTGATCTCACTGTCTGTGTCAATGATGAAGATATAAAACAGCATTGGTCCCAGTATCTCTGAGGGACACCACTTGTCACCAGTCTCCACCTGGACATCAAGCTGTTGACCACTACCCTCTGGATGTGACCATCCAAACAATTCCTTATCTGCTGAACAGTCCACCCATCAAATCCATATCACTCCAATTTAGAGAGAAGGCTATTGAAGGGGACCATGTGAAAGGCCTTACAGAAATCCAGATTGAAAACATCCATAGCTCATTGATTAAGTTGAAAGCATGTAGAGCTGTCAGTGTTGAAAGAAAAAGCCAAGTAAGCAAATTAATGTGCAATAACATTTAGACATGATTCTGCTATAAAACATGATTATTCGGAAACAGACTTGTCTTACCTTTCATATTAATCCTGTCTTTGTCATCTGAGTTATGTCTCTGCTACATGGTCATTGTTCTTTGTACTTGCTGCTACTGCAGCAAGTAAAGTAATAGCAAGAAAATATTGTTCTATTACAGGACAGTTGGACAAAACCCAGTCCATTTATATTTTTGCAGTCTTAGTGACTACTGAGACAAAATTTGTCTCTAGATATTCTTCAGTAATCATATTTGAGATGGAAGGACACAACTCAATTTTGAAAATACGGGTCAAATTAACAGGCTTTCCAATTCAGACTTGAAACTCAAAAGCATTAAAATATAATGCCTTTGCTCCTGTTCCATGTCCTTGTTTATTTACAGTCACTGTCCAGACCAGACTTTGGGAGCATACGAAGCTTAAGCAGTCCATATATACAGTTCAGTAATCAGTATAATTCTTAATCTTGGAGCTAGAAAAATTTTTATGGCCAAATTCTGCCATAAGGCATATATGATCAAAAGTAACCTTGGTAGATAAAGTAAATCCATCACATGTCAATTAAATGCTCACATTCTGCTGAAGTCCAAGTACTCCATTGAAATAAATGAATGCTTGGTGATCCCTTGAAAATCAGAAACGTTTTCTCTTGCATGGTGTTGCTAAATTCTTTGACTGGACAGGGTTAAAAAAATAATTACCCTTTATTTGGTATATGAAAATGTCACTATAGGAGATTTAACTTGGAGTTCCTCCCTTTTTACAGTTTTCATAAAAGTAAACAACAGTTCTGAAGTGCATACACTGAAGCTGATGTCTCTGTTTCTGCTTTCTACCTTCTGTAGTGCTTTGCATTCTAGTGATTTTAGCAGTTATAATCATGAAAATGTATCTACGCTGAATGATAACTTTAAATAACTAGCTTATTTTTCAAGTAGATTCCAAGAAAACATAGATTTTAAACAGATAACCTGTATTTCTTGTATATAGCATTCATATTTTTTCAGGAGCTAGACAAAGCAGGTATGCTATAATACTCTGTAAAGTCACTCTTATACTACAGAACTAACAGAGTAAGTCTGAGTTGCTGTCCCATGTAAAGTGCTCTGTAAAGATATTCAGAAAAATACTGAGGTATTTAATTTCTTCTGAAAATATTGTTACAGTAAATATTCTGTAGCTTCATTGCAAGAGGAGTGGAGTGTCCTGTGTTTTCTGAAAGGAGTGTGATACCATCAACACTCTTGTTAGTCAGATAATAGATTGAAAAATTTCAGGCCATACATGATTATGAATCACAATAAAGCAAAACAATCTTTGCTATACTGCATAAAAGCTTTTCCAAGGGAAGAAAAATAATAAATACTTATATTCACTTCAAATAAATAGAGTGAATTATCCTTTTATTGTAGATAGGCTGTAGTTATATCAAAATGTTTTCATTAGTCTTTAGTCTTGTTGTTGCTGCAGACCTGACAAAATATCAAGTAAACAATAGAGGAGAGATACTGTAATCTGGCATACAGAATACCCAGATAAGCCTCAGGTATAATATTTCCCTATCTTCCATATCTGAAATCCAACAAATGAGGCCTTACGTTTGGATAAACACATCTTTTCCCTGAGCGTATATCTTATGGGTGGGAATAAACAGCGTTAATGGTCATATAATACCTTCTAGATATGAAACCTTGGTTTTTAATGAAAAGGCAACAGGAGCTGCTTAATCAGAAAAGAGAGTGGAACAGGCCCAGAGAAAGCCCTTTACAGCCTGACCTGCCCCAATACAAGTGGTTATGGCCACATTTATCTGCAATTTTATCATTTTTCTAAGCTCAGGGTCCAAGCTTATTTCACATTCTATGATAGCTTTATACTTACAAAGAAGTAAATGGGCCATAATTTACTCAGCAGTAACTCCTCAGTGAAGGATTTACAACACTATGTGTATCCATGTGGGCTGGTGGATTTTTTGGTTTTTTTAAGTAAATTCATGGAGATTACCTACTCTGTACTTCCTTCAATCCAGACAGGCAATCTTGCAAAATTTTCATTCTCTTTCAGTAACTCACCGGAAGTACTGAGGTGAAAAAAAGCACACATGAAAGCAGTTTCAATTTTCAGGAACTGCAGCCAATTATATACCCAGATTTGATTAACAGCAAACCTCAGTGTTGATGAACTAGCTAGAGGAGTGCTTGAATTATGTAATAAAAGGAATTTTTCAAATAAATGGAATAATCCTTTTCTGATGACTTTTCAATAGACTCTGTTTACCTATAAAATAAAAAGCACCCAACAGGTCCAGATACGTTGGGTGACTCTGTCAACCTTGTAAATACTGCTCATAAATATTTATTAATAATCACCCTCTGAATGCACTGTTAAGATATTAGGGTAAAACTCCTGAAGTCAAGTAATCTGTTATGAATAGTATAAATTGTACTTGTTATTTCAGTTAATGAGTTCCCTTCTTTGCATGTGAGAATGTTTGGTGTTGGAGTTAGGATTTATCAGGCTTACATGAGGCTTTTAATGCAGTGTAAATGTGGATGCTCAGTGCATATGTGTATACCTTTCATGTTTCCTGAAGGCCATGCTGTAAATAGGACCAACACAAGCACAGACTGGTTGAGGTGATAAGGCACCTCTGGAGATCATCTAGTTCAACCTCCTGCTTGAAACAGGAAGTTTACACTGCAATAGGTTGTCCAGGGTTATGCCAG
Source organism: Coracias cyanogaster (assembly GCA_033124195.1). Classification (NCBI taxonomy): domain Eukaryota; kingdom Metazoa; phylum Chordata; class Aves; order Coraciiformes; family Coraciidae; genus Coracias; species Coracias cyanogaster. The sequence goes on from JAVSBS010021995.1 coordinate 12,428, forward strand.
TCATGTTTTGAATATCTTTAAGAATGGAGACCCCACAACCTCTCTGGGCAACCTGTGCCAGTGTTTGACCAGGCTGTCAGTAAAAGAAAAACAATTTTTTTTAACCTTAAAAAGTGCTTCCTGTGTCTGTGCCCATTGCCCCTTGTCCTGACATTGGGCATCATCAAGAAAAGTCTGTCTTTGTCTTCTTTATGCCTTACCAGCAAGTATTTATACACACTAATGAAATCCCACTTAGCCTACTCTTCTCCAGAATTAACAGTCCCAGCTGTCTCAGCCTTTCCTCATGAGAGATGCTTCAGTTCCTTGCAGTATAGTAAGAGTACGTTACCTTTAACTAAGATGACACATTTGTACAGAAAAGCAAGTCCACAATTTTACAGTGTATGTGAAGATCTTGGACATATGAAACAGGTTTACAATAATTGTGAAATATTTTTTAGAAAGAATGACATCAGTTGTTCTTGTAGGATTAAAGTAGAATATAGGAAAAAAAAAAAAAACAAAACAGATTGCTAAAAGGTAATTAAATATATTATTTCTATCTGTATCCTTTATACCTAGATGATGATACATAAACAGTCATATTTTAATGTTGCAGAATAATTCTGGATGACGAAATACTCTAAATCCTCAAATTCATTTGAGATTCTGAAACAGTCACAGTCAGACCTGTTTCTAAAATGCAATACTGACTCTAGTGTTTAATAGTTTGGACCCTTTTTGTAACTACTACTATAGCTAAGGAAAAGACCTTTAGGAGCCAAAGAAGAGCTTATGATGCTATTGGATTCACCTCTACCACAGCATTTGTATAATTTTGTTGAACACTTCTCCGAAGTCACCTGAAACATCAGAGGCAGATCTAGAAATAGGAAATTTAATAAAGCTCTCCTGAATTCAGTCAGTGTCCTAATCACTGGAACTTCTCTTTCATAATAAAACTGCCTTCATGTATAACACTCACAAGGATGAGCTAACATATGTCTATGAAAAGTACCACTGTGGAAACAGAGTCCAGTTTTGCTAGCTAATTGGCTGGAAATCATTCTGTTTGTTCACCTTGAATAAAAACTAAAATTGGTGAAGTCATAGGTTTGTCCTCACGACTTACATGGGTATACAATCTGCAATAAAGTTTAAGGCTGTTTATACATGCTAGGAAAGTGAAGGGTGAATTTCTTCTCTCCTCACTAACTACCACATATTATTTCTGTCAGTACATGGCACACAGGAAATCACAGCATTAGCTAAACAGAATCCTTTCCATTACCATGTACAATATGTTCATTATAGGCTTTTATATACAACAATGCTACTTTACTTCTTGCTTTATTTTCAGGTTACTACACGAGTGTTCCTGGAAGCTGTAACTTTGAAACACAAGATCAGGAATGGACCACTGCATGTGGATTAACACAAGACACTAGTGACGATTTTGACTGGAATACCAGCAACAGTGCTGTCATGGGACAAACAGGTCCTGATACTGACCACACACCAGGTATTAGCATGTGTCCTACATCACTTTTGGGAAAATAAAATAATCACTGAATTAAAAAAAATACCATAGATTAGTATCAAGATAAAATCTCAATGTGATCAGCTGAGCTTATGGTATAAGCAGACAAATCATAGCAAGCAATTAGTATAGTTCAAAAAACAGTTTCAACAAGCATTTAAAATGTTCACTTTTATGTTCAAACTGCAACAGGTCATATGTATCTCTGCAGTGGGTCTGGCTGAGCTGGTTTTCCACATAGCAGCCCTCATGGTGCAGTGTTTTGTGCTGGGAGCTAGAAGGG